>JAFVLL020037532.1:0-92443 GCA_021397915.2 Tor tambroides | reverse complement strand
TTGTTCAAATGAAGTTCTTAGCAATGCATATTACTAATCAAAAATTAAGTTTTGATATATTTACAGTAAGAAATTTACAAAATATCTTCATGGAACACGATCTTTACTTAATATCCTAATGATTTTTGGCATAAAAGAAAAATGGATAATTTTGACCCATACAGTGTATTGTTGGTTATTGCTACAAATATACCCCAGCGACTTAAGACTGCTTTTGTGCTCCAGGGTCACATGTGTGAACATGCATTAATTAATCTCACTCACAAAAAAAAACAAAAACAGATTCAGTGTTCCTCAAAATGAATTAAAAACACTGAAATGCAACTCAGAATATGACGCAAACCTGCAATAATTAAATATGTTAAATAATACAAATATCCTTTATGTATTTAATCCCATTTTATTAACTAATATCTTTGCTGCTGACCTTCGATGATCCAATTCAATCATACTAAGCAAAAATAACTCAAGATTTTTTTATTGCTGAAAAGTGTTGAACTTTCTTCTTCTGCGTTCTGCTGTACAGACATCAATTTACTTTTCATTCAGCTTTTGTTGTGAAAGGGCTTTTACATTTGCCAAAAATACATCTTTTTATATTAAAAACAAACAAGCAAGCCCTGCTCAGATTTAAAAAGTAACGTAAAAGTAACGTAACGCATTACTTTCCATAAAACGCAAGTAGCTACTTTTTTAGGGAGTAACGCAATACTGTGATGCATTACTTTTAAAAGTAACTTTCCCCAACACTGTGATAAGTGATACAGTTACAGATTCCTGAAGCAGCTGCTGTAACTTTTAGCGATGGTTGGTCACTTTACATGTCGGTCAGTAGCGGGTCTTG
Source organism: Tor tambroides (assembly GCA_021397915.2). NCBI lineage: Eukaryota > Metazoa > Chordata > Actinopteri > Cypriniformes > Cyprinidae > Tor > Tor tambroides. The sequence continues at coordinate 91,599 of JAFVLL020037532.1, read as the reverse complement.
ACAGGAGTAAAATGTAATTAGACACAGTTTGGATGTGCGGAGAGAAAATCTGTGGTTCTCAAAGAAATTATTGTAATGTACGTGAAAACTGCATGCAGGGAAAAGATTATTTTCTGCTTCAAAATGTCATCTTTACAGTTTTTTCTTTAACAATCTTTACTTCTCACACAGTTTCTGAAAACTGAGACTCAAACAGCAGAAGCACACACCAGATCTACAAAACCAGACACTAATTATCAGCCTTTGACTCAGTTTTCAATTTCATAAAACACTTTTTGCAAAACACAACACACAGTTCTCTATGTAACACACACACATCTAACAGGAATTAATATTATGGCAAAGGTGTTTGCTTTTGAGATGTGTTTGTGATATTTTGAATGCAGCGCTTCATTTTGCAAGAGATGTGAGGCATTTTGCATTTTGTGTGCAATTCTGGGATTTGTGTGTGAAGTTTTGAAAAAAGGCAAAATTTGAAAATGTGTGAAAGCAGCTGAAAAAGAAACCTGTAATTCAATGTGCCATTTCTTTGTACTTATCTGAGTGAAAATTGCTTTAAAGTACATTTTTGTTAGACTGCAAAGAAATTCATCTGACATTTGTTGAGTCACAATAAATTGAAAGTATAAAGCAAAATATTGCAATGTGTCCCATTTCTGAAATTTTGTGGAAAAATTGGTCTTTCAGCTTCAAAATGTTGTTTAATTCAATGTGTTATTTCCATTTCAATTATTTGTGAAATTTGCAAGCACTTTCTAAATAAAAAAACGGTTTCAAAGTGCATTTTTAGTGTACTGAGTGTAAAGAAATTCATCTGACGTTTGTTGAATAAGAGAGTAATAATGCATCCCGTTTCTGCGATGATTTGCAGTAGAAACTCCACTGTTTTTGCACAAGTCTTGCAGGTTTTCCTATACTGGAGCAATTTCCCTGTCTGGATTCTGTTTATAATTTGAGTTCATGATCCTAATCTGTATCTTTGACTTCTCTCTTTGAACGGCCCTCGTGTGTTTGGATTATTGGATTACATCAGCACTGAATTTATTGATTACTGAAACTGGACTGCAGATTTAGCTTTGAAGCTTTAATTGTTCACAGGGACGATAATCAAGTGGCATTGATACTGAAGGCATTATTTTGAATCTGTAATCTATCCTGAGTGTGTTTATCAATACTGTTAGGCTGTGTTTTCCAGAACCGTTTCTCTCATATACGCCGCCTTCATCTACGAGAAACTTCAGCGAATCTTAAATTCAATCAGCATGTCTTGAGAAAGATCACTTGATCACTCCATCAGTTTAATACAATAGAAGAACTACAGTAAGCTTTCAAAAGTAAAACTCACTTTCCATGAGTAGTGACAGAAACGTTAACATTATAGCATTAAATAAGCATAAAAATCAAATGTAGTTTATTATGTGAAGAGTAATGTGAGACTAAAGACTGGAGTAATGATGCTGGAAATTCAGCTTTGCATCACAGAAATACACTACATTTCAAAATATATTCAACTAGAACAGTGTTTTAAATGATAATATTTCACAATTTTACTGCATTTTTAAAGAGACTTCTTATATGTGTCTGTTTAATTGAAAATGAAGTGACATTATTTGTGACCCTGGAGCACAAAACCAGTCATAAGGGTCAATTTTTCGAAATTGAGATTTATACATCATCTGAGAATAAATAATCTTTCCATTGATGTATGGTTTGTTAGGATAGGACAATATTTGCAACTATTTGAAAATCTGGAATCTGAGGGTGCAAAAAAATCTAAATATTGAGAAAATCACCTTTAAAGTTGTCCAAATGAAGTTCTTAGCAATGCATATTACTAATCAAAAATTAAGCTTTGATATATTTACAGTAGGAAATTTACAAAATATCTTCATGGAACATGATCTTTACTTAATATCCTAATAATTTTTGGCATAAAAGAAAAATCAATAATTTTGACCCATACAATGTATTTTTTATTATTGCTACAAATATACCCCAGCGACTTAAGACTGGTTTTATGCTCCAGGGTCACATTTATTAGTTTTCCAGTCATGTTGTAAAAAATGATTTAATAATCAGATGCAAAAACAAAGAGTTTCCGGTTTAAAATATTCCTAATCCATATTAGCGCTTCCTCCAGTGAAAAAGCGGTCAGGTCTGAATCAGGAGAGAAATCTGCACAGATCAAGCACAAAACAGCTCTAAACAAATATGAGAGTGGATTTTAAAAGATGCATTATTGATTGTGGACTCATATTTGATCCAGATGCAAAGGTTTTACCCAGCTGATAACAGGTGTCTGACTTCTCAACACACAGATATAACTGCAGTCCAATAAGAGACAAAAAATGTAACATTTACATGAAAATAACACTGTTTGTGCTGTCAAATTAGCAAAAGCTTTGATCCGTAATCAGCAACCAATCACAATTGTTTGCCTGATCAGTCACTGCTTTTTGATGTTAGGGACATATGTATTTATTTTTACCACAAGCAGCTTTTGTTGTCTCTGAAAACTTCCCTTGATTTTTTAAGACTTTCTTTGATTCTATAAAACCCAATACATGAAGTTAAGATTCAAAACCATTAATATTAACATTCATCAACACACAAATTAAGACTAAGGTTTTTAGTCCTTCTCTCCTCTGTATGTATGCTCTTTATACTCATCAGTGATTTACAGCAACACCATCCAGATCTTCATCCACTTCATCAAACTGCAGAAGGTCTTATTTTACAATCCACCAGCAGAGGTCAGCCTTACCTCATTATTGACCTCCATCTCCACAGCTGTTCACATCCATGATTAGATTGCATGCTCTCTGGATGTCAATAGCACTTTGTAAAGTCTAGCAGGTTTCCTCACTGGAACATGGGGGGAGTGGAAGGCACCCATTTACTTTAAAAACTGTATTTGGCTTGTCAAAGTAAAATTGTAGCATAACAGATGTCATGCTTGTTACATCAAAGCAAATGTATCCAGGTCTAAAAATATTTATGATGCATATAGGTGATTTAGCAAACATATAAAGCCATGCAAATCATTTAATGCTTATTATTATTAAGCCAAATATTAGCCTGATCTGGTAAGATCTGGTATAGATATAACTGTTTGTAAAAGGAAATTAGTTTTTAAATGATTATTTATTTCACACGGGTTTGAATCAGATTGGGTCAGATGGTCATTTTACACCCAGATCTTACCCACTGACTCGACTCGGGTCAACTTACCCCTAACCCGGGGCAAACTGAGCCGTGGGAACACCTTTTTTTTTATAAGAAGCCATATTTTTAGAACCCTTTATAATAGATACTGTACATTCTGATCATTTAAAATGATAGGAATACTTTCATTAGGATAGGATAGATACTTTAATTGTACTTCTGCATCATTTTCTCTCATCTTGAGGACCACACAAGTAAAAAATGGCTAATCTTACCCCAGTCTCCCCTATAAGTATTTAATTTAATATTTTACAGCATAAATCTATATTATATACCAAGAAACAACTCATTTAGAACATTTATATTATTTTTAACTATTAATATGGTTTTAATAAAATATGATGATATGTTATAGATTACTAGTATCAAGACAAGTGATTATAATGGGAAATATGTGACCCTGGAGCACAAAAGCAGTCTTAAGTCGCTGGGGTATATTTGTAGCAATAGCCGAAAATACATTGTATGGGTCAAAATTATTGATTTCTCTTTTATGCCAAAAATCAATAGGATATTAAGTAAAGATCATGTTCCATGAAGATATTTTGTAAATTTCTTACCGTAAATATATTAAAACTTCATTTTTGATTAGTAATATGCATTGCTAAGAACTTCATTTGGACAACTTTAAAGGCTATTTTTTCAATATTTAGATTTTTTTGCACCCTCAGATTCCAGATTTTCAAATAGTTGTATCTCAGCCAAATATTGTCTGATCCTAACAAACCATACATCAATGCTTATTTATTCAGCTTTCAGATGATGCATAAATCTCAATTTCTAAAAATTGACACTTATGACTGGTTTTGTGGTCCAGGATCACATATAGCCTACTTAAATACAAGAATGAAAGTGTGACAAACTGCTAAATATTCTATATGATGATTGACCTGCTGGAGATTTGAGTTCATGTTTGTGATGTTGAACTGCCTTTAGCAGCCTCCCTTCACTCTTTCTCTCTCTGCCTCTGTCTTCTTTTTTTTTTTTTTTTTTTTTTTTTTTTTTGTGAAGCCATTTTTTTTTTTACAACATGTGCCAACAACAGCTAATTTTGTGTTATTTATATTAGATCTGATCGGGTACAGTAATTTGATTCTAATTCTAAGAAGGTGGATATTTTGTTGTTAGGACTTTGAGAAGACAGAAACCGACAGAAATACAAAAACAAACTACCAAATGCCCGGGGGGGGGGGGGGGGGGGGCATTATTTGCATCTGCTTTAAAGCCTTGCCGGTTAAACGTTTCATTCGCGCGGTGGTCAGATGTGCGCTTTTTTCTGAGCACATACACCCAAAGCGCGCGCACGAAAAAGCCCGTCAAACAGCGCCTGATTACTGAACTAAGTTATCTTTTGTGCTAATACTGTCAAAACACACAAGGTTTATGTATAGACTCAGTTGGTTATGTCTAAAATGAAAGTAAACAGCTGAGAGAAACGGATGCGTGCCTGTATATTAGATGCGTGCAGGTCTTAAAGGGACAGTACTAAACATGCTGCCGACTGTAATTAAAGGGATAGTTCACCCTAAAATTTTATTTCTGTCATTATTTACTCACTCACATGTTGTCCCAAACCTGTATTAATTTCTTTCTTGTGCTGAACCAAAAGAAGATATTTTGGAGAATCTGGGTAACCAAACAGTTGCTTATCCACATTGACTTTGATAGTAGGAAAAAATACTATGGAAGTCACTGTGGACCAGCAACTGTTTGGTTTTCCACGTTCTTCAAAAGAGCATTTATGTTTAGCAGAAGAATGATACTCATTGAGGTTTAAAACAACTTTTGAGTGAGTAAATGATGGTTTAAAAATAACCCTATTTGGTAACACTTTATTTTAGGGTCTCTTAACTAGTTGCTAATTAGCATTCTAGAATATTAGCCATTTATTAGTAGTAATTAAGCACATATTAATGCCTTATTCTACATCCCTAATCCTATACCTACACTTAACTACTACCTTACTAACTATTAATAAGCAGCAAATTAGGAATTTATTGATGGAAAAGTCGTAGTTAATAGTTAATAAGTGTTCCCTATTCTAAAGTGTTACCCTGTTTTTATTTTTGGGTGAATTATTCCTTTAATGTTAATAAAACACCAAACACAAAGAGAAAAATCACTCAATACTCTTGACTGAAAAACTTTAATACAGTTGCTTTAATAGGAATCAGTCTATATAATGTTTTATTTTTATATTTGTTCATTCAATTTCTTGAATGCTCCTGCTAAATACAGCTATTGTAGCCTACCTGAAAATAAAACACTGTTTATTTTATTTGTATATTGTGTGTATTTGTAATGTGTATGTGTATCTTTGTTCTAATTTTTTAATAACAAAGATAAAATAATGACAAAGATTTTTATCTTCACCCACTTTGGCCTAAATATCGACCATCCTTTTTTATATTTTGTTTCCTTAAAAGGCTGTCTTTATAATAGGGAAATTAGTTTGGCTGTAATGCTCAAACAACTTGCAAAATAAAAAAACCAACATGATAAAGAATCGTGATAAAATCGTGATATTTCAAAAAAAAAAAAAAAATCATGATATGATAATATGCATTGCTAAGATCTTCATTTGGACAACTTTAAAGGCGATTTTCTCAATATTTAGATTTTTCGCACCCTCAGATTCCAGATTTTCAAATATCTCAACAACAAACCATACATGACTGGAAAGCTTATTTATTCGGCTTTGAGACGATGTATAAATCTCAATTTTGAAAACTTAACCCTTATGACTGGTTTTGTGCTCCAGGGTCACATTTAGTCTTGTTAGGATAAACAAAAACACACACACACACACACCGTTGTTGTTGTTGTTTTTTTTATTATTATTTTATATTTTAGAAATGTATCACTAATAATTAAAACTAGTTAAAATATAAATATTATAAAAGTGTAAAAACATTTTTAAGACATATGAACAATTTGAGACTATATAAACTGTGGAATCAATTTTTTATTTAGGCTAATACTAAATTTGCACGTCTTTCCTTTAAACACGAGGTCTTTTCACATTTGATTTTATCTTACCAGCAGATCGTAATATATTATTACACATCTTTCCAGAAGATGGCACTATAAGTTATATTTCTTATTAATACAACTCTTATCAGCATCTGGTGTTATAGAATTTCATGTATTTCCAGCAAATACGTTTTACTTAAATAATGTGAATTGAATAATTCACACGATGCGTTATTAATATGTATAGGCTATTTTATACATTTAAAAAAATCGGGTTTAATTGTAGTTTATCTTGCGGATTGTTAAAAATTAAATATTTTGAGTAATGATCGATATACAAAACAAGCCTGTTTAAATTATCATAAAAATTACATCTAAAATATTTAAAAAAAAGAAAAAAAAAGTCTATAAGGATAATAATATGCTAATAAGCTAATCGTTCAAACAATACTCACTGTGAAAAAATACCATGGTAACCAAGTTCATTAAATTCCATAGTTACGGCTAGTCACTACAATAAAAACATGGCTAGGTACTTATTTTCAGCCAAAACGTATAACCAAAAACCAATAAAATAAGATGTAAACGTAAACAAAACAAAGATTTACACTCTTATAATAATAGGAATATCATGTTTTAATGAATGATTTCACAATAGCCTAATAACTTTTAACTGATGCTTTTAACTGAACTATTGCGGTAAATACGTTACTTAAGGGCATGCTAATATTGGCTTATAATGTTAATAGCTAATTTCGGAACAGGGACTGTATGTTATAGTGTACGCCCTCGAAGCAAGTCACAAACCAGTGAAAGAGGGGATAGTGAGGGAGTTTCTCTTCCATCATTAAATATGAGAGCCTAGCATGAAGACTTGTGGAGATCTTTGCCTGCTGCTCTCAAGACAGACGCCAGAAACAGAAGCTCAGGCCAGATAAACTCCATTATCAACTCCACTTTGGCGGCAACAGAAGAATTTGTAGTATTTATCTTTTGTTTGAAACAGAAGGGAACCAGGAAATAACGCGCGGCTGGCATTTGGAAATTGTACCCAAAAAATGAAGTAAGTTGTTTAAATTGAATTAAATTCTCACTACATGTAGTTTTAGATTTAATAATACTAATAATAATGGCTGCAGAGACAAACAGTAGTTTTGTGTTTGATGGGTTCATCTTTAGACGAGTGTAAATAGAGACTTTGGTAACTACAAATACAGTGAGACACGTGGCGATGTTCTGACTCTATGAGTGTAATGTTTTCACGCGCTTTTCACTTATTTATCAGTTTTTTTCTTCATAAAATGGAAATGCTCTTGTGTAGTGTTTTAAATGAGCTCAGATGTCTTTTCCATGAGCTAACGCTCTATTTTAGTCTGGCTGTATTGTGGATGGCGTGGTTTATTGTAGTTGTGAGCAGCATATGGCGCGATTTTCAGCATTGTTTCACCGGCTGAGGAACAAGTTCGTTTGTTTAATCCCGTCGAGAAAGTCGAGACTTTGGCGTTGTTTCTCATTGGGACACGCTGAGAAACCAAGCCTTTGTCCTCCGGGGAAATGGAGAGCGCAAAACTCGGCGTTTTTTGGGTTCCGGAAGGGGTTCACATGGAGCACAAAACCATTTCCTCTGTTTAGTGTCGCTCAGATCTTCTTCAGAGAGGAATCGATTCAGAACACGCGGGGAGAGACCGAGATGATGCCTTTGTTTCTGGTGAAAGTGCAATTCTATGGAATTTAAAAAAAAAAACATAAATAAAGAAGATAGTTTCGACTTATCTCACCATTCTGAATCTGTTTCTGAGTTTATATCTCATAATTCTGACTTTTTCCCTCAAAATTCTGATTTTACATCTCGCAATTCTGTTTTTGTTTCTGTCACGAAATAAAAGTAATCACGACTTTTATTTTTTACAATTCTAACTTTTCTCCGAAATGTGAGTTATCTGTCTATTGTTTATCTCACAATTCTGACTTTTTTTCCCCTCAAAATACTGATTTTACATCGCGCAATTCTGTTTTTGTTTCCGCCACGAAATAAAAGTAATTGCGACTTTTATTACTTTTTTTTTTTACTATTCTCACTATTCTTCTCAGAAATGTGAGTTAACATCTGACTATTGTTTATCTCACAATTCTGACTTTTTTTCCCCTCAAAATTGTAAGTTTACATCTCACAATTCTGTTTTTATTCCTGCCATGAAATAAAACTAATTGCGATTTTTATTTATTTATTTTTTTATATAATTCTGACTATTCTCAGAAATGTGAGTAAACATCGATCTATTCTGAGTTTATGTCTCACAATTCTGACTTTTTCCCCCTCAAAATTCAGATTTTACATCGCGCAATTCTGTTTTTGTTGCCGCCACGAAATAAAAGTAATTGTGACTTTCTTTTTTTTTTAACAATTCTGACTATTCTTCTCAGCAATGTGAATTAACATCTGTCTATTGTTTATCTCACAATTTATATCTTTTTATATCTCACAATTCAGACTTTTTCCCTCAAAATTGTAAGTTTACGTCTCACAATTCTGTTTTTGTTTCCGCCATGAAATAAAAGTAATTGCCACTTGTATTTTTTACAATTCTGACTTTTCTTCTCAGAAATGTTTGTTAACATCTGTCTATTCTGAGTTTATATCTCAATATTCTGAGTTTACATCTCTCAATTCTTTTTTTTCTCGCCACGAAATAAAAGTAATTGCGACTTTTATTTTATTTTTTTTATAGTTCTGACTTTTCTTCTCAGAAATGTGAATTAACATCTGTCTATTCTGAGTTTATCTCACAATTCTGACTTTTTTCTTAGAATTGCTCAGATTTACGCAGTCTGTTCAGATTTTAAAAGTCTTTATTCCAGCCAAAAAGACTTGATTCGGTCACTATGAATATGGAAGATAGATAACCATTTAAAAGATTAGATTCCTCACCAGATGAAGGCATGGAAAGAGTTGATTCAATTATTACCAGAGAGCGTAAAGAATTCAGTATTTTTAATTTAATTCTTCGCCAGAGCATGGTCACTATATTGAAGGTGGGGAAGACATGTTGCTTTTTGGCAAGGGTCACATGAGGTCAAGCACAGATGGAGAGAGGACACAAATGGAAAGTTAAGGGCACACTTAATATTTCAGTCTTGAAATGCTCAAGACTTTTAAACCTGAACTTCATTATAAAACATTTTCTGCTTATAAACTTTTATAGAAAGGTGTGTCTGCTCTTTCATATGTACACACACAGGGTCACAGATAAAATTCACTGGGCCCGGGGCCAAAGCAAGCATCTAATAGGGCCCATCCTCCATGTCTCTGCTCTTAGGGACTGATAAACAGACGTACCTTAGCGGTCCTCTTTAAACAAACACCCTGAACGTCATTTGTTCCAGTCGAGTGACATGCAACTCAGTGGACGGAGCTGTTAATAGTTACTATTTAACTGTGCGACGTGTGAAATGTGGCTTGTACACCTGTGTGCCAAGAGTTTACAGTAGATGCCTGATGTTTTTACTAAACACAAGACACCAAAACCGTCTTCATGTTTACTGTAAACAAACTCGCATGTGCGACTGACCACGACTCGGTCCTGAAAACTGAAAAACTGTGATCTTTGGAAATGCAGATGGATTTCCACTATTGTCAAACCTGCTTTTCTTCATTCTGGAGAATATGAATGGTGCTCAATTATTTTGAGCACGTGCCCTAATAGACCGTGTGAGTTACAAAAAAATCCATCCATAAGCCCAGCATTTGAGGACAAAGATGTCTAGTGGACTGTGTCTAATCATATTAATCACAACACGCTGAATCACTGTCCTGCTGAGATCCCTCTTTGCTCTCTATATATCTCTTGTATTGCCTGTGTCTCCCGCCTACACTCTTATATCTCTCTCTTTCTGTGTGTGTGTGTGTGTGTGTGTGTGAGTGTTTGGGTTATCCGAGTTATAATGACCTATCGTTTTCAGTCATGTCATGGGATACGTTGACCCCGTTTACAAACAAAAACTTGGACACATTTGGAGAAGTTAGGCTGTATTATCTCTAGAGACAGAGGATGCATATTTCCCATGGCTTTCAGATGCAGGCCCTGATTTAATAGCTAAACTAAGGGGTCAAATTTGTGATACAACAAAGCACGTGTGATTGTGGTTTTTATTGTGAGTGGTTTCGCAAAGAGCACATGCAAATCGGTTGGGCACACCCCCTATTAAGAGGAAGCTTTTATGTGTGTTGGTTGTAGCAAATGTTAGGGAGTGTCTCTCTCTTACGTCTCGCACTAAATCCCCAGAGATTTCAAGAATGAAGATTTATGGCTGTCGGTTTTGAAGGCATTTATAACGTTAGAAAAGATTGCTATTTCATATAAATGCTTCTTATATAACTTTCTATTAATCTATGATTCCTAAAAAAATATCACGTATCATGGTTTCCTCAAAAAAAAAACTTGAGCAGCAAAAAAAGTTTTAAACATTAATAATTGTAAGAAATTTTTCTTGAATGGGAAATCGGCATATTCGAATGATTTCTGAAAGATCATGTGACACTGAAGATTGGAGTAATGATGCTGAAAATTCAGCTTTGATCACAGGAATAAATTACATTTTACAATATATTTACATAGAAAAGTGTAATTTTAAATAAAAAAAAATAATATTTTTTACTGTATAATGTGTGATCAAATAAATGCAGTCTTGATGAGCAGAAAAGACTTCAAAAACACTGAAGACTGAAGTAATGTTGTTGAAAATTCATCTTTGCATCACATGAATAAATTGCATTTTTACTACCTATTTGACTAGAAAACTGCTAATTTAAATTGTAATAATATTTCACATTTTTACTGTTTTTTGTTTTGTTTTATTTTTTTTAATCAAATAAATGCAGCCTTGGTGAGCTTGCAAGACATTTTATTAAAAAAAATCTTACTGACCCCAAAATTATATATATATATATATATATATATATTATTATTATTATTATTATTATTATTATAATTTTTTTTTATTTTTTTTGCACATCTTTAAAATGCAATACTCAATAAATTGCATTAGTAAATCAGCTAAAGTAGCTAAATTGGGTTAAAAATTTAGTTTTCTAAGGCAGAATATTGCCTTCAGAATCTGTATATATTTTTAAATATGCCACTGTGTGTTTACTGACAGTTTTAACACTCATTTTTTCTCTGTCTGATAGGAGGATGGCTCCGTCTCTGTTGCAGGCATACAGCAGGCGCTGGTGGATGGCCGTCACAGCCGTGCTGGAGAATCTGTCATGTTCGGCCGTGCTGTTGGGCTGGGGCTCTCTGCTCATCATGCTCAAAGGACAGGGCTTTTACTCGCACCTATGCACAGGTAATCAGTCATAGAAGTCAAGCCGATCACAAGCATCCTACCACAGGTCACTAACTAGCACCGAAAGAAAACCGAGCCAGAGTTCCTGGGAAACTTGAACTGCATGGAGACTTTAAAACTTAATAAAGTCTCTGTCCCTTGCTTTCATTGACCTTCTCTCTCTGTCTTTCTGTAGAAAATAATACTGTGAGTGTGAATGCTAGCACACCAGAGGATTGGCTGAGTTGTGTGGAACAGGAAGAAATGCTGAACTTGGGCTTCACCATTGGCTCATTCCTGCTCAGTGCCGCCACATTACCACTGGGTATATTAATGGACCGGTTTGGCCCCAGGCCTCTTCGTCTCACTGGAAGGTGAAGACATACCTACACACTAATGCCCTGAGTGCTTACTGTTGCATTTCAAAGCACTGACTAATATGTGCACGTAAGAGTACACTCACATTCAACTATGTGCGTTTATTTAATAATCTTTCATGTTTTGTATTTTTCTTTTCTTAGTGCGTGTTTTGCGCTCTCTTGTGTGATTATGTCCATATCATCATATCAACCAGAAGGTGAGCTGCAAACAAAAATACACAAAGAATGTGCACGAGTCTTTAAATTACAGCTATAATCAATTAATCAGTCAGTAATTACTTGAGGTTTTTTGTTTTGTTTTTTTTTTCTCAAAACATTTAAAATTAAAAACATTGAAAGTCAGTAGAGGCTATTTTAGTAATCAGTTAATAATAGGATTTCAATTAACTGAATAAAAAAATATATATATATTCAGAAATTTCACGTTTTGGCAAATTTAAATTTTCTTTTTCTTTTTTTTCCCAGAAGGAATAATAATGTTACTACTTAAAGTGACTTTTTTTTTTTTTTGATTGATTGATTGATTGATTGATTGATTGTTGCTGGTTTTAAAAATAGTAAATTATAGTAGTAAATAGTAAATTTTGTGTAAAATGTTCATAAACATTCGCAGCCATACCCAGATCAAATGTAGCATTCAGTAGCAAATGTAGCATTTATATATATGCTACTGTATACAGAAGACATAAAATTTGATTTGTCATTTCATAGTCATTGCCACAGTTTTGAGTTGTTCAAACACACATTTTGATTGTGTAATGATGGTTTGCGCCTTTTGTTCTAGTCCTCTCTGCACTCATTTTCTTGGCTCTTTCACTCAACGGCTTTGGAGGGATCTGTCTGACCTTCACATCTCTCACGGTAAGAAAAAAGAAAACGGTAGAGAAAGGTGCACATGGGGTCGCAAACACCTATGGTGACTTGCATGTTTTGTAGTGCAGCTGTCACATGAAGCTTTTTGAAGTTTATTTTGTCCAGACAGGTGTGCGGGTGTGTGTATTTATGTGTTTGGGGCAGGCAAAGGATCGACACACATGACTGAAGGAGAAATTCTGGCTTTTTCAGTGCCCACCAATCAGAAGGCTAAACTGCCCACACTCCTTCTTTTACGCCCTCGTCAACCTCCAGTTGAAACAGACAAGGGCACAGACATTGTACCCACACTCATCAACAAACAGATTGTGACTTTCCGATTTGTTTAGTGAGATCACCTGGTGTGGGAAAGAATGACTATATATATATATATATATATATATATATATATATATATCAGCTGCCCTCAGATAGCCCACCGCTATCGTGCAGATGCCAACACACACTTATCCTTGCGCATACACATGGCTCATCTAGAGCGGCTCAGGTATGCATGCCCTACACGTGACAACAAACACTGCTTTAGTTCAGTGACATCCTGCTGTACACTTGTGAGAAAAGCACACACTCTGTGTCTGTTAACAGTGCATTACTACCAGTATGGAGAAAATAGCAGCTGATATTGCTCTGATCACTTTGTTTACACTTTTTTTTGATTTTGATGTTATCTGAACTCAGCAAGCCAGTGACCTCCATGACTTTGTTTTTTTTCCAGTTCTTCTAAATTAGTAAGGAACCTCAGTACCCACAAGAAAGACCAATCACAAATGAGATCTCTTTAATCCCTTAACTATTTGTCCTAGTCAATGATATTAAGGTGAGACCAAATGGAAACCTTTGATTAATTCTCCTTCTCAGGTATTTCTTCTAAGCGAAGGGCATCACGAACCTCACACCTAGCAGTCTCACACGGTGCTTAGATTTTCAAAAAAAACCAAAGTCTGAAATCAGAATTCAGAGATTTTAATATGAACCTTAACATTTCTTATTAAATTCTTCCAAGTTCAGATTACCATTGGTGTACCTCAGGGTTCTGTGTTAGGTCCCTTCCTCTTTTCAGTATATATAATGTCGCTGTTATCTATCACCCAAGCACATGAGTTTTCCTACCACTGCTGTGCCGTTGAGATACCGCTTTACCTCTCAAGCTCATTCCATGTGATCTGAGCTATGCTATCCAAAGTAATGTTGTCGGTTTTATTGCTGTATATTCCTACTTTGTCAATAATTGTCATTTGTATGTACCTTTTTTTTATGTACCTCTGTAATATGAACCTTAACATTTCTTATTAAATTCTTCCAAGATCAAATTACCATTGGTGTACCTCAAGGTTTTGTGTTGGGTCCCCTCCTCTTTTCAGTATATATAACATCGCTGGCATCTATCATTCAGGCACATGAGTTTTTTCTACCACTGCTGTGCCGATGACGCATCAACATTTATAGCTTTTGCCATATACTCCTACTTCATCAGTAATTGTCTTTTTTATGTCTATATGTATTCTTATGAGGACATTTATGAAAAGCATCTGAGATAAAGTTGATACTTGCAATAAACATAACTTAACTCTCCTGAGCCGTGAACAGCATCTGTGAAATACAGTGAGGTGAAAAAATAATTTGAGCCCTGGCTGATTTTGTACGTTTGCCCACTGACAAAGAAATGATCAGTCTATAATTTTAATGGTAGGTTTATTTGAACAGTGAGAGACAGACTAACAACAAAAAATCCAGAAAAACGCATTTCAAAAAAGTTATAAATTGATTTGCATTTTAATGAGTGAAATAAGTATTTGACCCCTTTGTAAAACATGACTTAGTACTTAGTGGCAAATCCCTTGTTGGCAATCACAGAGGTCAGACGTTTCTTGTAGTTGGCCACCAGGTTTGCACACATCTCAGGAGGGATTTTGTCCCACTCCTTTTTGCAGATCCTCATTAAGGTTTGAGGCTGGCAGTTTGGCAACTCAAGACCTTCAGCTTTCCCTCCACAGATTTTCTATGGGATTAAGGTCTGGAGACTGGCTAGGCCACTCCAGGACCTTAATGTGCTTCTTCTTGAGCCACTCCTTTGTTGCCTTGGCCGTGTGTTTTGGGTCATTGTCAGGCTGGAATATCCATTCACTACCCATTTTCAATGCCCTGTCTGGCTTCAATGCCCTAGCCCTGACGGTACATGGCCCTGTCCATCGTCCCTTTGATGCGGTGCAGTTGTCCTGTCCCCTTAGCAAAAAAAACACCCCCAAAGCATAATGTTTCCACCCTTATGTTTGACGGTGGGGATGGTGTTCTTGGGGTCATAGGCAGCATTCCTCCTCCTCCCAACACGGCGTTTTGAGTTGATGCCAAAGAGCTCAATTTTGGTCTAATCTGACCACAACACTTTCACCCAGTTCTCCTCTGAATCATTGGCAAACTTCAGACGGGCCTGTACATGTGCTTTCTTGAGCAGGGGGACCTTTCTTGAGCAGGCTGCAGGATTTCAGTCCTTCACGGCGTAGTGTGTTACCAATTGTTTTCTCGTAACAGTGACTATGATCCCAGCTGCCTTGAGATCATTGACGAGATCCTCCCGTGTAGTTCTGGGCTGATTCCTCACCGTTCTCATGATCATTGAAACTCCACGAGGTGAGATCTTGCCTGGAGCCCCAGACCGAGGGAGACTGACAGTTATTTTGTGTTTCTTCCATTTGCGAATAATCGCACCAACTGATGACACCTTCTCACCAAGCTGCTTGGCGATGGTCTTGCAGTGCATTCCAGCCTTGTGTAAGTCTACAATCTTGTCCCTGACATCCTTGGACAGCTCTTTGGTCTTGGCCATAGTGGAGAGTTTGGAATCTGATTGATTGATTGCTTCTGTGGACAGGTGTCTTTTATACAGGTAACAGAGAGTGCTCCTAATCTCAGCTCCTTACCTGTATAAAAGACACCTGGGAGCCAGAAATCTTGCTGACTGATAGGGGATCAAATACTTATTTCACTTATTAAAATACAAATCAACTTATAACTTTTTTGAAATGTGTTTTTCTGGATTTTTTGTTGTTGTTGTTGTTGTTGTTATTCTGTCGCTCACCGTTCAAATAAACCTACCATTAATATTATAGACTGATCATTTCTTTGTCAGTGGGCAAACGTACAAAATCAGCCGGGGATCAAATAATTTTTTCCCTCACTGTAAATAACATTGCTTTGGATACTGTCCTGGTGTTTAAGGTGTGCAGCCTTCTGTAACAAGTTCAGTGTTAGGTTGAGGTTGTTATGCCATTCTGTGTTTGTGTGTGAAAAGCACAAGAAAGTACAAATGTGCGTTTTCACAGAAGTGTGTTTTTAACCTTCTCATTTCACACAGGGGAGTAAAACACATTCACACATCCCTGTAAGAGTCTGGAAAAACGAAGCACTGCTTGAAAAAATTCATGGAAAATGTGGAAAACAACTTTGATGCATATGCACAATCCACAGCAGGACTTGCTGCTTACTGAAGCATGAATATTTCTCATGCAGCAATGCGTTCATTTTACACGTAATTAGCGATGTTTAAATCGGGCATCAGTATCACTATTGCTCACACTTGATTTGAGCCATTAAGCAACCACCCAGATGCCTTAGTATCAAGGTGGTGAGTTTTTCCATGGATGCACACATTGTTTTCCTTCCCGTTTTTGTTCACTGCAAATGTAGGCTAAGCTGCATTTATGATTTTTTCCGTACTGATAACGATGTGCTTTTCCTCTCTCCCTCTGATAGCTGCCAAATATGTTTGGAAGTCTGAGCTCCACTGTGCTGTCGCTGATGATCGGCTCCTACGCTTCATCAGCTGTCACCTTCCCTGGAGTCAAGGTATTATTTCTGTGTGTGTGTAAATAGAGGTTAAACCTGTTTGACGTGTACAGTGTGCTCGGAATTAAAGCCTCTGATGAAATGTTGCATCAGATTGAATGAAACTGAACTCCTCACCTTAAACTTCTATAAAAGCAGTTAATCTAAAGGTTTTGAGCTATGATTATGTACAATCAAATATAAATTCATTTTATTTAAGACATCTGCTGTTATAATGTTAGTCTAAAGAGTAAATATTGGTAATCTTTCATCAAAATTAAGATCATGTAATTGATCTATTTTGGGCGTAGAATTCAATGTCATTGCCAAGGCTGCATTTATTATTCCAAAATACTGTAAAACCGTATAATTGTGAAATATTACAATTTAAACGGTTTTCTATTGTAATATTTTAAAACATGATCAAAGCTGTATTTTCAGCATCATTACTCCAGTGTCACATGATCTTCAGAAATCACTGTAATATGCTGATTTGCGGCTCAAGAAACATTTCTGATTATTATCAATGTTGAAAACAGTTGTGCTGCCCAGTATTTTTTTTGTGGAAACCGTCATACATTTTGTTTTTCAGGTTTTTTGATGAATAGAAAGTTCAAAAGAACAGCATTTATTTGAAATGGAATTTTTTGTAACATTATAAAGGTCTTTAATTTCACTTTTGATCAATGTAATGCATCTTTGTTGAACATACATAATTTCTTTGGGGGAAAAAACACACCCCAAACTCCTTAATGATAGTGTACTGTACATGTTGACCTCTTTTAAAATGGGTAGTGTCACTGTGTATGACTGTAAAGAATAGATGATATTAAGGCCATGATGTTCTTTGATATTTTGTCAAGCTGCACCCAGTATTGCATACACTTTCTTCAGCCTCAGACATAAAACCGTCAACCAGATGCTGCAGACAAGCCAAATCTTTTTTTTCCACCATTTATTCAATCAAGCGTGTCATTCAAATGGAAAAACCTCATCAATATTGCATCTCCTCTTTGTGTGTGTCTCTCTTTCTCCAGCTGATATATGATGCCGGGGTGTCGTTTACTGTTATCATGTGGATGTGGGCCGGCTTGGCTTCTCTGGTCTTTCTCAACTGTTTCCTGAACTGGCCAGCAGAAGGGTTTGCTACAGAAGAAGAGATTGAGATGTTAGTACAAGTCCTGTTAACCTACATAACCCTCAAAGATTACTCAAACACTCTGAAAACAAAAACATTATTTTGATAAAAATGGCAGCCTAACAGTTACCCTCTTTGAATCACTGAAACCTTCAGTGCTTGTAGATTACTTACAAATTTTAATCTGTTGATTCCAAATTACATGACAAAAATTGGAGTTAGTAACATAATCCATTACATTACACATTTGAGGTAATATAATCAGACTGCTTTTTGATTACTTTTGACCTAACTCGTTTATCACATTGATTTAAATAGGATAATCTTTATATAAAGGCAAGGCAAGGCAAGTTTATTTATATAGCACATTTCATACACAATGGTAATTCAAAATGCTTTACATAAAAGGAAGTAAAATAATCATTAAAAAAAAAAAATCACAACAATAAAACCAGAAATTTAAAAACATTTAAAAATAAACGTTGTATAAAAATATAAAGGGAAAGAAAATATATTCCATGCATTAATTAACAATATAAAGTGCATTAAAAATGACATTATGTCAAGGTTTCCCAATCTAGGGGTGAGAAGTTAAACGAAAAGCTAATAATTAAATTATAAAAATGTAAATTTAAAATAAGTTTTAATTAGTGCTGTCAAACGATTAATCGCGATTAATCGCATCCAAAATAAAAATTTGTTTACATAATATATATGTGTGTACTGTGTATATTTATTGTGTATATATATAAATACAAACACATGCATGTATATATTTCAGAAAAATGTTATGTTTATATATTAAATATATTTATACAAAATATAATAATATAAATGCATTTACATATTTTAAATATTTTAAAAAATATTGTAAATATTTTCAAAATATATACTGTATGTGTATGTATTTTTTATATATATATATAAATAAACACAATACACATACATATATTATGTAAACACTCGCATATTTTGGATGCGATTAATCGCGATTAATAATTTGACAGCACTAGTTTTTATATAATGTTACGTTTATAATAAAATTAAAATACAATTAAAATACGTTTGATATTAGTCATTTAGAATATGTAATGTAAATGTTTTTTTGTTTTTTTAATTACAACAATTGGAATAAAACACTTACTTAAATTAATTTTTATTTGTTTACCTGTATGTCGTTTGTAGGTGATATAAGAAGGGAACATTTAAAAGATGAAAAAGAGGAATTGGGGAGAATTAATAATTTATTGCTCTTATGTGAATAATCTGGAATCACGTAATCAATAAAAAAGTAACTGTAGTCTGATTTTAAGATGTAATTTAATCTAAAAGTACTTATTTTTGGGAATCAGATTACATAACCCAGATTGCATGTAATCCTTTAATATAAAGACTGCAGGAAACAGTCTTGATTTCTGAATAATAATTCCTTATTCCTTCCTGTGCAACCATTTATTAGGAAAAAGAGGCATTCAGATGAAAACCACAAATTATCTTCTGAAGAGGCGACGGGAGAGATGGAGAAACTGCCGGCTGTAGCTCAGGACACACAAGGTGAGACACTTTGAGACGGAGTGATACATTTTGAGGCCGTTTGTTACGGTTGTGTGAATGTGAAGCTGATGAAGTGAAATATGATGCACGAACTCCTGGAAATCTCTTTCTCAGCTTCGGTGCCGTTCCGGCGCTCCGTGTTCTCTCCCATCTTTCTGTGGAGTCTGATCACTATGGGAATGACTCAGCTGAGAATCATCTTCTTTATGGGAGCCATGAATAAGATGTTGGAGTTCATGGTCATCCGCGGAGAGGAGCACCGTAAGCCCAGCCACAAAAACCTACACCATATCACTGCATTCATTCAAGCTGACTTATAATGCGTTTCTGTCTCGTTTAGCCTCTGAAGAACTGGTGTATGAGGCTGAGAAGAAAGGTAAGATTAACCTTTATTAGTTTAATACAGTGCGTGCATAATTATTAGGCTAGTTGATATTCTGATCATATTTTTTTTTTCCAAGTACATTTTGCCAATTCCAAACCACATCAATCTTAATAACTACTATTAATTTTGCATTTAATCTAGTGCTGGGCAACGATTAATCGCGATTAATCGCATCCAAAATAAAAGTTTTTGTGTGCATAATATATGTGTGTGTACTCTGTATATTTATTATGTATATATAATAAATAAACACAGTACACACGTATATTATATAAACAAAAACTTTTATTTTGGATGCGATTAATCACGATTAATCACTTCCCAGCACTAATTTAATAATTTATAAGTGATATATAATTGTCCATGAAGGCTGTAATTGAAAAAACTCCTTATATTCAGATGTGCATAATTATTAAGCAGTTTTCTTTAACAAATAAAATGAGCTCATTTTTAGTCCATCTCTGCAAGACAGACTTTTCAGGATAGGAGATGGGCTCATTTTATTTGTTAAAGAAAACCTGCTTAATAATTATGCACACCTGAATATAAGGAGTTTTTTCAATTCCAGCCTTCATGGAGAATTATATATCACTTATAAATGATTAAATACGAAATTAATAGTAGTTATTAAGATTGATGTGGTTTGGAGTTGGTAAAATGTGACCCTGGAGCACAAAAGCAGTCTTAAGTAGCACAGGTATATTTGTAGCAATAGCCAACAATACATTGTATGGGTCAAAATTATTTATTTTTCTTTTATGCCAAAAATCATTAGGATATTAAGTAAAGATCATGTTCCATGAAGATATTTAGTGAATTTCCTACCATAAATATATCAAAACATAATTTTTGATTAGTAATATGCATTGCTAAGAACTTCATTTGAACAACTTTAAAGATGATTTTCTCAATATTTAGATTTTTTTGCACCCTCAGATTCCAGATTTTCAAATAGTTGCATCTCAGCCAAATATTGTCCTATCCTAACAAACCATACATCAATGGAAAGATTATTTATTCAGCTTTCAGATGATGTATAAATCTCAATTTCAAAAAATTGACCCTTATGACTGGTTTTGTGGTACATGTCACAAATTTGCTTGGAAAAATAAAAATATGATCAGAATATCAACTTGCTTAATTATTATGCACGCACTGTAGTCATAAATGTAATTGTGAATGAAAGCAAGAGTGTTTCAGGGCAATCGGAGCATGATAAATGCATTTATTTGAACCTGCAGTGAGCTTCTACTCGTCCGTCTTTGGCACGCTGCAGCTCTTGTGTCTGGTCACCTGTCCTCTGATCGGATACATCATGGACTGGAAGATGAAAGAGTGTGAGGTGGATCAGAAGACGCCGCGGGGAGAAAAAGAGTAAGAAATTTAAGTTCTTCTGCTCTCAGTCACAACGTGACAAGGTAACACTTTATTTTAAGCGTCCTTGTTACACGTGTTACATGTACTTACTATTATAATAACAATTAATTATGCATAATTACATGCAAGTAACCCTAACCATATGTGACCCTGGACCACAAAACCAGTCATAAGGGTCATCTTTTTTGAAATTGAGATTTATACAATAAATAAGCTTTCCATTGATGTATGGTTTGTTAGGATCGGACAATATTTGGCTGAGATACAACTATTTGAAAATCTGGAATCTGAGGGTGCAAAAAAATCTAAATACTGAGAAAATCATCTTTAAAGTTGTTCAAATGAAGTTCTTAGCAATGCATATTACTAATCAAAAAATAAGTTTTGATATATTTATGGTAAGACATTTACAAAATATCTTCATGGAACATGATCTTTACTTAATATCCTAATGATTTTTGGCATAAAAAAAAAATCAATAATTTTGACCCATACAATGTATTTTTAGCTATTGCTACAAATATACCCCAGCGACTTAAGACTGCTTTTGTGCTCCAGAGTCACACATAGTAAGTACATGTAGTTAATTAATATTAATCAGTACTTAAATATATAATTACACCATAGCAATGACACCTTAAAATAAAGTGACAAACCATATTTTATGTATAGAAGCAAATGAACAAACTCTCTGCTGATGGTTGTGTAAAGTATTGTCTCTGACGTCTTGTCTCCAGAGTCGTTGCGGTCCCGAAGCGTGACAGAAAGATCCAGAAGCTGACCAATGCCATGAGAGCCTTCATCTTCACTAATGTGCTGCTCTGTCTGTTTGGGATCCTCTCTCTCGTAGACAACCTGCCTCTACAGGTAACAACCCGATTACACTCAGTCAGGTCACCTTTATTCCTGTAGAGCTTTATATGATGCAGTGTTAAACAGGAAATAATGTTTTAATAATGCAAACAAAATTCAGTTCAGCTCTAATTGTAAGACAATTGTAAGCAGTCTATTTTATTTTAAAGTCAGTTCATTGTTGACTCAGTTTAATAACTGTGTAAGGTTAATAAATTATGAAATGAGTTTAATTCATAAGCTGCACTGTAAGCAGACTAAGTAGCTCATATTGTCAGTGGTTTGATTGATTTTTCCTGTATTATTGCATAAAGACTACAGTTCAAAAGTTGCGTTTTTTAAATATATGTATATACAGTATATATATATCTTTTTGAAAGAAGACATTTATGTTCAGCTAAATTTTTATATTAGTGCTGAGCAACAATTAATCGCGATTAATTGCGTTCCAAAATAAAAGTTTTTGTTTATATAATTAGTGTGTGTGTGTGTGTGTGTGTGTACTGTGTGTGTTTATTATGTGTATATATAAAGACACACACATACAATATAGTTAGAAAATATTTACATGTGTGTATATATTTATATGAATATAATGTATATTATATATAAATATATTTAATATATAAACAACATTTTTCTTAAATATATGCATGCATGTGTATGTATTTATATATTCATAAAGCACACACACACATTATGTACAGAAAAACTTTTATTTTGGATGTGATTAATCGTTGCCCAGCACTAGTTTATGTGATTAATCATACAGTAAAAAAAAAAACTATAACCGAAATATTATTACAATTTAAAGTAACTGTTTTTTATTTGAATTTTATTTTTAAATGAAATTTTTGTTCCTATGATGGCAAAACTGAAACATTTATTAATGCTGAAACTGATGTGCTGCTTAATATTGTAGTGAAAAACAGTTTTTCAGGGTTATTTTAGAAATAGAGTGTTCAAAAGAACAGCATTTATTTGACAGAAATTCTACATGTCTTTACTGACACTTTTAATTAATTGAATTCTTGCTTAATAAAGGCCTGTTCACACCAAGGATGATAACTATATCCATAAAGAGTCACACTTTAGTTTGGGGACCAATTCTCACTACTTGCCACAATAAACTCCTAATTTGCTGCTTATTATTAGTTTGTAAAGTAGTTGTTAAGTTTAGGTAATGGGTCGGGTGAGTAATACTAATTACTACAGTAATACTGTAACTAGTCATGTGCATGTTATTAAGAACTAGTTAATAGTGAAATTTGGTGAATGGATCTTAATTTCTTTTTTTCTTTTTTTTTATATATATGTAATCTTTCTGAGGCCTAACTTTGGCCAGAGTTTACTTGCACAAGAACTGATGATGGGAATGTTGTCTTTGTCCAGATTGTGACGTTTATTTTGCACACCGTGGTACGAGGTTTCATTCACTCATGTTGTGGAGGACTGTATGCTGCTGTGTGAGTACACACACACACACACACACACACACACACACACATTCAAGTATCTGTTTATTTGCTTCCTCTAAACCTGTTATTCAATGGCGCTGGCAAGTACAGACTTATAAAATCAGATGGTTGTAAAACTGCACTTGACAGGATCAGGTTTGCCCTGTTTGTGTGTGAGGTATAGCGCAGAGCATGTGTAAAATTCAGACCCAGTAACATGGATTATGTCACCCAGGCAAATGACCATAATGCCCTAAAGAAATATCTCATACATGCCTTTTGACTAGACCTGTCACGATAACAACTTTGTTGTGAAATAAGCGATGTTATTGTCATTTTATGCCGCTGAAAATATAATCATAATGTAACAGCATAATAATGCAAGAAGGCCTAGACACTGCCAAATCACAACAAACTTTTCATTTTGAAGAATATTTAGATCATGGAAATTAAGTATCAAAATATTAGATACCTTAAAAAATTTGAATAAATAGTAAATTAAAAAAAAAAACATTTTCTAACAAAAAGTAGGGGAAAAAATAAAAATGCACAAAGACTTTTCCCCTGAGCTTGTTTTCTCTGTAAATTACGGGTGCACTGCATTATTGCTGAAAAACCCCATCCCTACTCATCAGAGATGTCTGTATGCACAAAAGGCACAGATCCCTAACTAAAGCCATATCTGCAGATGAAACTGTTTTTTTGAAGCATTTCTTAAATGTGAACTAGCACCTCATGACTACACCACGTTATGAACGAGACGCTGCAAAAGACACCGGTGTAAGAGGAATGCAAAAAAACATGGTGATACGAATTTTTATGTAAATATAAAGGGCAATATATTGCGTCACCAAAAATTATTGAGGTCATGTACATATATTGCACGATATATTATTGCGACAGACCTACTTTTGACCTGTTATTTTAATGCCACAGCGCTCAATATTAAGAAGTGTGCAGACTTGAGACAAACTAAATGTGACCTTGGAGCACAAAAGCAGTCTTAAGTCGCTGGGGTATATTTGTAGCAATAGCCAAAAATACATTGTATGGCTCAAAATTATCCGTTTTTCTTTTATGCCAAAAATCATTAGGATATTAAGTAAATATCATGTTCCATGAAAATATTTTGTAAATTTCTCACTGTAAATATATCAAAATTTCATTTTTGATTAGTAATATGCATTGCTAAGAACTCCATTTGGACAACTTTAAAGGCGATTTTCTCAACATTCTGATTTTTTTTTTGCACCCTCAGATTCCAGATTTTCAAATAGTTGTATCTCAGCCAAATATTGTCCTATCATAACAAACCACACATCAATGGAAAGCTTATTTATTCAGCTTTCAGATGATGCATAAATCTCAGTTTCAAAAAATTGACCCTTATGACTGGTTTTGTGGTCCACGGTCACAAATGTGCCTCTCTCTCTCTCTCTCTCTCTCTCTCACACACAAACACACACAGGTACCCGTCTAATCATTTTGGCACCCTCACCGGGCTGCAGTCTATGATCAGTGCAGTGGTGGCGCTGCTGCAGCAGCCTCTCTTCATGGTTATGTTGGGACCTCTGAACGGAGATGCTTACTGGGTAAGAAATGCACATTTTCATCTCTTGTATATAGAACTGAAAAGATTAGTCGATGTGAAAAATTGTCGACATATTTGAATATGTGTTTGATCCAGAGGGCTGCAGTCCCACGATTTGGTGCATAACAAGAATGATGGAGTAACATAAACACTGCGCTTGCTGCGGTAGATGGTGTTACACAGCGTTTAGTTGTACTCTCCTCTCAATAGTTCATATTTAAAGCTAGAACTCTGTTCAGATATGAAGTGAGCTGCCTAACTAGACAACATTTCAGGGATTATGGATGCACTCCAAAAAGCAAGCGGCAAACTGATCTTCTAAGATGAATGCTCTGTAAGATAAATACTATTTAAAATGACAGACAAGTCGAGATGCACAAGATGCATGAGATTTTTTTTCTTTTATTAAACTGATTGCATTTATTTGATTTAGAAAAGGCTGTAAAAATACTGATATTGTGAAATATTATAACAAATTAAAATAGCTGTTTTAATGTATTAAACTGTAATTTATTTCTGTGATGCACAGCTGTATTTTCAGCATCATTACTCCAGTCTTCAGTGTCACATTATCCTTCAGAAATCATTCGAATACGATGATTTATTCATGTTGACAGGATTTATTTTAAATAGTAAAGACAACTACATTGTTACAAAATATTTCTGTCATTGCATCCTTGCTGAATAAAAGTATACATTTTATTTTTTTTTTTAATTAGACTCCAAACTTATCAAACAGTATCAATAAAGTACTATAATAATACTATAGAGAACATGCTTTTTAACAGTCGTGAAGACTGAAACCAAATGTGACCCTGGAGCACAAAATCAGTCATAAGGGTCCATTTTTGGAAACTGAGATTTATGCATCATCTGAATAAATAAGCTTTCCATTGATGTATGGTTTGTTAGGATCAGACAATGTTTGGCTGAGATACAACTATTTGAAAATCTGGAATCTGAGGGTGCAAAAAAATCTAAATATTGAGAAAATCACCTTTAAAGTTGTCCAAATGAAGTTCTTAGCAATGCATATTACTAATCAAAAATGAAGTTTTGATATATTTACAGTAGGAAATTTACTAAATATCTTCATGAAACATGATCTTTACTTAATATCCTAATGATTTTTGGCTTAAAAGAAAAATCGATTATTTTGACCCATACAATGTATTGTTGGCTATTGCTACAAACCGACTGGTTTTGTGGTCCAGGGTCTCAAATGTAGAAGCCGTTACACAGTTGATGCAGTGAGTGTCTTACTAAGTTTAAAGTAGGATGCTATCTTGAAAGGTAGCTGCCTATGTATGTAGGTTTCTGTTTCTAGGTATTTTCAATGATTAATATAACTATCATGCAACTTGGATGCTAAGTTTATTCTCTTTCAATCCCATCAGATCAACGTGGGGCTTCTGATCCTCTCATTGGCCGGATTTCTGTTGCCGGGGTATTTGTTCTACCTTCGCAGACAGCTTCTTCAGATGAAGGCCGCAGGAAAAGCGAATGGACACGCTCCTGTTGAGAATCAAGCTCTGACCCAGCCGCTGAGCAACGGTCTCGGCCCTCAGGAAGCCTAACTCAATAACCAGCATCACAGGACTGTCACGGGACTCTTCACATTTCATCACCACACAGCAAACCCTCCGTTTCTCACACCATCCTCATTTAAACATGCAGCTGTTTCTTTTTTTGATGTATGAGAGACATTGGGATGATAGCTGAGAAAGCAGCATCAGATCAGTATTGTCTTCACTGCAATTGATTTTCTTTCTTAGTGTTTTTGTCTTGTTTTCTAGTATAAATATCTACAAATTCTTGAATCAGGATGCATTTACTGATGATGCATGACAAGTAAAATGACTATTTTCTGAAAATATTATCCAAGTTTTTGCTTGAACAAGGAAAAATATCTCTCAATGGGGTAAGAAAACTAATCTTAATTCAATGGCTAAACAAGATTATTTTTCTTACCCCATTGGCAGATATTTTTGCTTGTTTTAAGCAAAAACGAACAAAATCTGGATATTTTCAGAAAACAGGACATATCTTAAGTAAATGCATCCTGATTCAAGAATTTGTAGATATATATATTAGTGCTATCAAACGATTAATCGCGATTAATTGCATCCAAAGTAAATGTTTTGTTTACATAATATGTGTGTGTACTGTGTATATTTATTATGTATATTAAAATGCACACACATGCATGTATATATTTAAGAAAAATGTTATGTTTATATATTAATTATGAATGTATAAATGTATAAACGTAAATATTTTCAAAATATGACTTTATTTTGGATGCGATTAATCGCGATTAATTGTTCGACAGCACTAATATTTATACTAGAACACAAGAAAATCATTTTTTGCAGTGTTGTTCGATGATCAGCTGAGTATTTGTTTTGAAAATCGAGAAATCTGCCTGCGAAACGAATGCAATGTTTTTAGAGAAATATTTATTGGACTGCACACACATTGGCTGTGATTGATGGACTACCTCGGCTAATGGAGCGGCGTCTGTCTGTTCACCAAAGAGAACGAGCGATGATTGTTGTATAATAGCGTCTGTTTTTCTGTCTTTTGGAAACTTGAGAAACAATCAACGGAAGCATTTCAGCTGCCACCAAAGACACTGCTAATGGAGCTTTATTAACCTTCGGTTCACTACATTAAGTGTTATCCCAAAGCTAAAACATTTCAGGCAGATTTAACAAGATTTTTATAAAGCCACAGAAATGAATTTTTGTGTGTGTATTCAGATTTTTCTGTGCATTTTAGTGTCATGGGCACTGAAAGGGAAACGTATTTTTGTATTTGTGTTATTGTGACGCTTAAAGTCGACGTGCTCTGTAAATAGCATGAGTGTATTCATATGTGCTTTAATGTTTGGGAAGCTCGGGGGATTGGGTTAATTGGGTTTTTTAAAGGTCAGGAGAGGAGCTGATGATGTGCTTACAGTAGTCTCTCTTTCAGATGTCAATGTGCATTTAATGTTTGGTGAAACTAGTGCCTTATGTTATTATCGAGTGTCACGATTCAAATCTCACCATGAGAGAAATATGGGAAACCAAAGCCATACTTAGACATGGATGCATTGCAATAAAGCCATATGAGACCAGAAGAGAAAGTGTGAGAGGAAGAACGCATCCAGAGTGCAATAATATCAGATTTGAAACACCAAAAACAATAAAATATGCAAATTGTTACTCTGAATTGTTCACTGGAGTCTTGATTGAGTTCACTTGATCTGGTGCTGCCTGCAATTGAAAAAAACTAGCTAGATGGAGGTTTATTTGAGTATTTTTAATTCTCTATTATAGTATGTATTCATATTTTAAATTAGCTTTTAGTTTCAGTACTTTTTGTGCTTCTTTTTAGCTTTATTTTTAGTAAATAAAGTTGTTTTATTTCAGTTAGTTGGCAGCATTATTAAAATTTTCATTTGAGTTTTTACATCTAATATTTACATTTCATCTTGGCTTATTTCAGTCAAGGGAAAAGATATTTAACAACACCAACACTGGTTTTATTCAAATAAAATTATTTTTTTTAAAATAATTAATTACAAAACTTCCAATAAATATAAGGCATATAGAGTCAAAAATGCATTTTCACAATATAATAAGTGCATTTAAATGGGAATTACAAATATGAAAATAATGTTATATGCACTGTGAATAAAGAACCGTGAATGAAAATATGAAATTATAAACAAAAAATTGAAACTTTGAATTCACGCTCTTTATACTAAATCTGGAGCAGTTTATGAACAATTAAAAAAAAAAAAAAAAAGATATTTTTTGTTACTCTCTAATCATTATTATAATTAATAAACCGGTCTAAATGTTTGAAACTTGCAGTTTTCTCTATTCATGACAGGTCAGAAATAATGACAGTGTGTAATAGATCATCCACTGAAAAAAAGGCTGCGTATTGGCATCTTCACTCATTCACAAAATGCAGATTCCAGACATAGTTAGCAGCAGATTCTCAGCCTGGAAACGCTGTCATTCTGGCCTAACTGCACATGCTGTGTGTTTTTGTTTTGTCTGTGTCACGAGGGAGCAGATTCTGTAGTAAAGTCGGTGCTTTTTCCAGTGTTTCCTATCAGTCTTGCACTAAACTGATTCAGAAACCTTAACCACCACCAACAACACTGTCCCAGACCCTGTGATGAGGGGCCACTACTCAGAAATGTTTAACAGAATGGGCCCTGTTCATTATTTAGCATTATCATTAGCACTTTTTTTTTTTTTTTTATCCCTGTCAACAGTTCTTTTTTAAGAAACAAAGGCACAAAAGCTGTAACTGCAACAGCTTCCTTTCAAAATCTACTAAATTGCACCTTTTAAGTACTAAAAAGTACCATTTAGGTACTAATGTGTAACTTTAAGATACTAATATGCACCTTTTAGAGATAAATAAGGTGCAAAAGTGCACCTTTTGAGAAGGTACCAACCCAGTGACAGCTTTTGCATATTTCCACACACAGGAACAGGACATTATTTTATTTTTTTTAGAGCAATGCTATCCAACACTTTATTTTAAACAAACACACAAAGTCTCATAGGCTTTTGACAGTGCTTGCTTTGTTTAACACTGCCCTCTCCTGACTGGATAAGGATTTTAAAAGAGGTTTTACAAGAGAGATTTATAGCTGGGCATGCAAATTATTTTGTCTATAGCAATTTTGTGACATTTTAAGAACTTTTCAGTACTTTTTCCAGGTCTGGATACAAAATCCCCTGATATCTGCTGGTTTTTAATGCAGGTGACTAACAAAAAGTGATCAGATGCTCATACTGGGTTAACTAGTTGTTTGGAAATAATGTGAAATCATCATCATGTAATGCAGTCATTAAAGATTTACATTTTGCATGTGTTTATTCTCCAGTCATGTAGAAGATATCATTTGTTTTGGTGTATTTGTTCGGTTACCAGCTGTAGAAAAAGTTCATTTGAAGCATGTGTAAAGAATAAAGTTTATTCATTCAGGTTTTCGTTATAACCAGAAAAAAAAAAAAAATGGCAGAAATTTTCAACAATCAGTCTCTGTAAACATCAAACACACTGGTCCATATCAGGGTCTCTAACACTGTTCAACATTCATACACACACACACACACACACACACACACACAGTGGTTCTATCTCAGGCTGTTGCTGTTGGGTTGAGATCCAGTAAGACCAGGATGATCAGGACTGTGTCGATTCTATGAGAAAAAGACGAAACAGAGAAACCAGATTGTTTTAAAATCAGTCAAAATCATTCACAGAACACAATGGCATCAGTGTTGCTAAGTCTGTGGTTTTCCCGCTGAATGAGTAGCAATAGGGCGGACTTTGTTGCGAAAACCTGGCAACCCTGAATGGGATCTATACATGGGACTTTTTATGGTTTCTCACTGTTTATGTAAAAAGGTAAACTGATGAAGACTAGTTTATTCACTTTACATGCTTTAGACATGCAAAACACCCACGTTTCAGATCATTATTGGGTGCTTTAATAATATAATTGTATATACTTTATGCCATTGAGTGATTACATATATTAGAGACTCAAACCAGTTCACTTGAAACAAACTGTCCGGAAGAACCAGGGTAAAAGAAGCATATTTCCCTATTTGCATAAGGCACTGGATTACAGGTAATAATGCCGTAAATAATGTTCAGTTTCTTGCACAGACCGATCGTTTCGCTTCATAAGACCTCAATATATCGTCAGGAGCCACAGGTATTCATTTCGTGTTCACTGATATGCTTTTTTATTCTCAATTTCAGGCAGCTGCTAACTCCTCTAAGACCCAATCTTAGTTTTAAGGCTTGCCCTGTGAGTCACTCACCTTTTTTTTCTTCTTGTCTTTCTTTTTCTTCTTGCGATCGGGATCATCATCCCTCTTTTTCTTCTTCTTCTTGGGGTCAGAATCTGAGGGGGTCTCTGCACAGGAGAAACAGCCGAGTTAATGCCCGTATGTGTGTGTGTGTGTGTGTGTGTGTGTGTGCGTGTGTGTGTGAAAACATATCAGGTTTATGTGTCACCTGGAGGCAGAGGATCCTGAGGTCGGTGATGTCGGTGCTTGTGTTTGCTCTTTTTCTTTGGTGGCTGTATGTGCATCAGTCTGTATTGCTCTGGAAGCTGCAACACATACAAACACTGTAAACATGAGGCTCTGAGAAGATGTTTTAAGTTGTCTAGGTAGGTAGCTCCTTAGGTTTTGAGGCACAGCCGCTGTGTTAGTGCATTAGTTTACCGGGCCAGTGTGTAATCGAAATCCAGTGAGTAGAGCTCCTGTCAGCGGACTGAAAGAGTTCCCACAGACCGGAGGTTTTTCTATGAGAGAGCGCAGAGAACTGCCATCTTGAATCCCTGGACAGTCTATCATACCTGAAAAACACAGAAAACACAACTTACTATGATAATAGTAGTATAGTCAGTGTTGCCCACGGGAATTGGGCTACTTTAAAACTGTTTCTGCTGGATATTTTTTAAGTCTGCGGATTGAAGCGACCCCAGTAACATTGTATATGTGACCCTGGAGCACAAAAGCAGCCATAAGTAGCACAGGTATATTTGTAGCAATAGCCAAAAATACATTGCATGGGTCAAAATTATCAATTTTGCTTTTATGCCAAAAATCATTAGGATATTAAGTAAAGATCATGTTCCATGAAGATATTTTGCAAATTTCCTACTGTAAATATATCAAAACTTTGCTAAGAACTTCATTTGGACAACTTTAAATGTGATTTTATCATTATTTTGATTTTTTTGCACCCTCAGATTCCAGATTTTCAAATAGTTGTATCTCAGCCAAATATTGTCCTATCCTAACAAACCATATATCAATGGAAAGCTTATTTATACATCTCAATTTCCAAAAATTGACCCTTATGACTTGTGGTCCAGGGTCACAATATGTCAGAAACCTTTTGTGGCAAACATTTTCATGGAATTCAGGGGATAATATGCATCTCCTTTTCTCAAAACCAACATATTTACTTTACCTGGTAACTCTGGTAAAAAGTTGCTCAGTTTCTCCTTCACTTTCTTGCCGCAGAATTTATTATAGGCGTGTTCCAGATTATAATGCGTGATGAGGTTCGTGTTTCCCGTCAGGTCGTCTCCAACTAAATCAAAACAAACACAAAAGCTCATCTAGATGCAGTTTACCAAGTTACATAACATTATTACAAGTCACACACACACACACACGCTGTACTGTGTTCTCAAGCACTACCGACGTATTTACCGGGCAGTTCTCGAAGTAAATAGAAAGGTTCGTTCATGGCTCCGGGTTTTCGCAGTGTAGGCCCCTCATCCCCGTGCTGTCCTGGAATCTGAGCCGCCACCGGCGCTTGGTTTGACGGCATTGTCGGCGGAGGTTTTCCGGCGGCGAACCCCAAACCTGCTGGCCCCGTGGATGGCTGTGCGTCATTTTGTCCGAACAAAGTTGAAAATATTTCCGTCATAACTTCTGAAACTAAATCATGTATATATATTTATAAAAAAGTACAAATAAAAAAATCCGGGCGGCTGCCGGTTACAGTCGCATAGTGTTCATCACGTTATCAACAATAGCGGCCGATACCGTAAATACACGATTATAAACGCACACTACTTGTTGATGCAGTGATTAAGTGATTCACAGTACACTTCCAATTATTTAAAATAAATTGTTATATTTAACTAATTTAACTATTAAATTGCTGAATCCGTTATATGTTTGTACTCTGGCTAAAAATCAGAAACTTGAGACACACTGCAGAAATGTCACTTGTTTTGTTTTTTAACAAAAACCTTATTTTACAGCCATAGTTTGTGTTAATAAACAAGCTACAATTTAATAAGCTTGCATTTTTATTAGTGCATTTATTGCATTAATAACCACAATATTGGAAGAAAGGGTTCCCTTGAATAAATTTACCAGTTTCCACCAATATCATAAATACAATAATAAACCAGTTAACACTTTAATCAAAAATACAATAAAAATTAGATTACAAAGGCTTCATATAATGCAGGAGATCCCATACATTTAAACACTTAACTGTAGTTACTATGATACTTTTAGAATTCTAGTTGCCATGGAGATTTATTTATTCATTGTTTATATAAGAATCTCCTCCACTGCAATGATTCCATTGTGATGATTTTTCCCCCCATTTATTTATCCTTTATACAGAGACAATGAAACAACACTGTTAAAAAGTCCAAGAGCTGTTTAATGAATAGAGTACACATATTAATGCACAAAATAAACCTTGCAGATGCACAATAAAATTATATTCAGGCTTCACTAAATCCAAGAAATGACCGTGGATGTTAGAGAGACCCAAAGTGTTCAGATGGGGAAAGAGTCGAGACAAAAGCTTCCAGATCTTCAAGTGATGCCTGCAGATGGAGAAGAAGAGGCAAAGCTGAATTTGTGGTAACAAATGTGACCCTGGAGCACAAAAGCAGTCTTAAGTAGCACAGGTATATTTGTAGCAATAGCCAAAAATGCATTGTATGGGTCAAAATTATGGATTTTTCTTTTATGACAAAAATCATTAGGATATTAAGTAAAGATCATGCTCCATGAAGATTGTTTGTAAATTTCCTACCGTAAATATATCAAAACTTCATTTTTGTTTAGTAATATGCACTGCTAAGAACTTCATTTGGACAACTTTAAAGATGATTTTCTCAATATTTAGATTTTTTTGCACCCTCAGGTTCCAGATTTTCAAATAGTTGTATCTCAGCCAAATATTGACCGATCCTAACAAACCATACATCAATGGAAAGCTTAAGATGATTTCACAGAAAAATACCCTTATGACTGGTTTTGTGGTCCAGGGTCACATTTTAGTTCATATTCATTGTGTCCCAAAATAACACAGTTGAGTACATTTAGATGAGTTTCTCTTAAAAAGTGCTAAATACTAAGAAGTTTTTTTTTGGCATGCGCTTAGTTGTATATTTGTATAAGCCTAGTTGTATTTTTATATATTTATTTTGTATTTATTTGTATTTTTACATTCCAGCTTTAGTGTTTAGTGTTATCTGTATGCACCAAGGGTCTGAGATTAAAGTCATTTCAATTCTCTGTATGTGCCGTACATGTGGCAGAATTGACTAAAGAATTGTAAAGCTTATTAATTCAGCTTTCATATGATATATAAATCTCAATTTCAAAAAATTGACCCTTACGAC
Organism: Tor tambroides; assembly: GCA_021397915.2. Taxonomy (NCBI): domain Eukaryota; kingdom Metazoa; phylum Chordata; class Actinopteri; order Cypriniformes; family Cyprinidae; genus Tor; species Tor tambroides. Next base: position 57,448 of record JAFVLL020037532.1, on the reverse strand, counting down.
TGGTTTTGTGGTCCAGGGTGACAAATGGCAATGAAAATGCGAGTGTATCAGAGAAATTTTTTTTTTTTTTCTCGTACCCTCCATTCCTCCACTCCTGCGGCGATGCGCTGCTCTGTGTGTGTGATGCTCTCTCGGCCGGCCTGCACCTTCTGAGCAAGACCTGCGTTCTCCTTCTGGAGCTTCTTCAGCTGTATCCGCATGTACTCCTCCTGCTTCTTATAATACGACACTAAACCACTGCACACGTCCAGCTCTGGAACGCCACTCGGACGCCTGCAATATAAAACATGAGCCTCAACGATACAAGACTCAAAACTAAAAATGTTTCATTTAGTTATGCAAGTGGGAAAATATGAGAGATAGTAGTGTTTAGAAATTATCTGCAATTTAAAGGTGCAGTATGTAAAACTAAATTCAAAATGAAGAATTTATTTGCAAAAACAGGTAACTTTTCATAATTCATGTTGTTTTTATTGTGTTAGTTAGCTGTATAATTTTTTTTTTAAGTTATTATTCATCAAAACAACCCAACTGCAGTTTGATTGATATTAACTGGAATGCAGGATAAAAAAAAACATGATTTTTGAACATTTTTAAAAAAAAATGGCGTTATCTATTTTTTGCTAATGAACTCTTCAAATATTGAGAAGGGTATTCCTGCAAAACCAGAGGCTGCAGTTTCAGGGACCCTATAGGTTTTTTATTATTTTATTTTATTTATTTATTTTTTTGTATGCATGTATGTAACTATTAGCACCTCATGTTATAGCGCTTGCTATTCAATTCTGCATATTATAATTTAAGGAAATATGTAGTTGTTTAATTGTATACACTTAATTATTGTCCTAGCCGACTCCTAACCCTAAACATACCCTTTGGTAACCCTCTTGAAAAATTTAACCTAATTTATTTCAATATATTCTGGTTTTAAATTCAGTTTTCTTGGAAAGAAAATGCTTCACGTCTGATGTGTGACACACTTAAAGTTCAGTAAACGGTAAAACAATTGCATTGCAAATTAGTGTTTATTAGTAGGCCTACGTTAATAAATGTAAAATAATTTGAATACAAATACCAGTTTGCAACATCCAGCAGCACAATGAACTGCTTTGCACAGCTAAACAAGCTAAATGGAGATTGCTGACACCCCGTCTAATACTCAAATTCACACCAGCTCTTACATTAAAAATAAGACGGAAAGATAAAAAATGAAGAGTTTCCATGGATCTAGTCTTTGCATCTGTTTGTTTGATGTTTGAATCAGGTCTCCTCTGTTGCAATACAGTTGGTTAGATGGTGCTGTCATAAAAAATAGGTCCTCCTCATAGAGGTTGCCAGATTGATGACACACAACAGAACGAGCGCCTTGCGCTGTAAGTTGATGAGTTAATTTGGTTAAGTAAGTTGATGAGTAATGCCGAGACTTTTTAGGTCGAGCAGAATCTGCAATTTCTGACCCACTTCATTTGCAGGCTTCCTTGATTGATGAGTTTTCCACCAACTGGCAACCCAGAGTGTTGAAATCTTATTGGCTAAACTGGCAGTGGGCGGAGTCACACAGACCAAAACAAAAACAGACATTCTGGCACAGAACGCACATTTCAAAGTAGAATAACTGCCTGTGGCATAGATTAAAAATATTCTGGTCATTTTTCATTTTATTTTTTTTCATTATAAAAGCTGTGGATTCAGGCTATCATCGGTCTGTGAACTCACCATGCAGCTTGTGGTGTGTCTTTAGTAAGCTCCTCTAGTTGGTCCAACTCTTTAAACTTCACCTGCAGGTCGCCCTCCTCAATCACGGTGGAGATTTCTTTCTAAACACACACGTCACAGCACATAACATATGAAACATCAACACTACTAAAACACAAATGCAAAAAGCTACCATAAAGCAACATTCTGATAATGTACACTGTTTAATGTTACATAGATCAATCCGTCAAATTACACACATGCAATCTGTGAGAACTCTGGACCACATTTTCCCTAAAAACCAACAGAAGAAAAATAAGCTTGATTCGTGTATCTCGAGCATGGCGCCAGAAACCCCAATATCATGGGTTTGATTCCCAGAAAATGCATGAACTGATAAAGTAAAGCTTAAATGCAGCGTAAAGCACCAGGCAAATGCATAAATGTAAAATGCAATACCACGAGGCCTACGAATAAACTAAAACTTTACAGTTTACATTAGGCTACACTTTTTTGCAGAATCCAAGAAGATTTTCCCCTATATTTACAACCTATAAAATGTGTTTAACTGTCATGTAAATAATGTCCCAACAACATTTTGTTAAATAGTTATGTCTTTCTGTTTACTTTGGGGTGAAATAGATGATCCAGGGGTTAGTGATGAGAGAAACTAAGCTTTTCAAAACTTTGAATCAATTGAAAATGATTCAGCCTGATGCAAAAACATGCATAAAAACCCTTTTTACAAACCAACTGCAAATGTTTGATTGAAAACGTGATCTATTAAATGCGATTAATAAACATTTTAATAAAGTTATTATGAAATGTCTATATTATATGTTTTATTAAATTATAAGGGATAATGCACCCTTTTACCTAAATTCACTTACTTGTGTTCTGCAGAGAATGTCGCTTTATTGTTCATCCCAAAGAGGCACAAAATCACTTTCACAGACTTTTACATTAACTGTTCCCTCCTGCCCAACTCAATCCAAGCAGCTGAGTCCTTAGCCATCTTCAAGAAACGGCTAAAAACACATCTCTTCCAACTTTATTTGACCCTCTAACTCTAGCACTTTCTCTACTATAATTCTGTTTATCTATTTGTTTTCCTTTTCATTAAAAAAATAACTTGCACTATTTTTTTTCTTTAAAAAAAGCATCTAACACTAGCTTTCCATATTATTTTCTATTCTATTTGTTTTCTTTTTAATTATGTAATTAACAAAAAACTATTTGTTTTGTAACTGATTGTTTTCTTTTAAAAAAAAAGAGGCAGCTCTCCCTTTTTATTATACAAATACGTCAAATAAAATATCTACAAATGTACACAACTGATCTGAACTGTTGAAATTTTAATACATTTCGAAAGTGTTATCACGATTAGTTATGATTATGAACGAAGCATCTTTTACTAAAATCACATGACTTTGGCAGTTTGATACGTGTTACGAATAGGGGTGTGCGATATTGAAAAAAAATTAAAATAACGATAATTAGGCGATATTTTGCCGAGTGTGTTATTGTGCTGATATCGGACTACCGTGGACCGCTGCAGTTTTTGACATTCACCATATTCTGTGGTGCTATTTTAAAATGAAAAGATACTTTGAATGTGAAATTAAAGGGATAATTCACCCAAAAATGAAAATTCTGTCATCATTTACTCACCCTTAAGTAGTTCCAAACCTGTATGAATGTCTTTGTTCTGCTGAACACAAAGGAAGATATTCTGAAGAATGTGGGAAACGGAGCAGTTCTGGGGCACCATTAACTTCCATAGTATTTTTTTTTTTTTCCAACTATGGAAGTCAATGGTGCCCCAAACAGCCTGGTTACACACTTTCTTCAAAATATCTTCTTTTGTGTTAGGCAGAACAAAGAAATTCATACAGGTTTTAAACTACTTGAGGGTGAGTAAATGATGACAGAACTTTAATTTTTGGGTGAACTATCCTTTTAAAACCGCCAGTAGGTGGCAGCAAGTCACTGTTAACAAGTGAATCATTGCGGCTGAACCGAATCATTTAAACGGTTGATTCATTCAGGAACGAATCACCATCATGATGTTGCTCAGAGACGCAAAAACAGGACATATGGTGTATAAAACGTAAGTCTCTTAATATTAACTTATTGTTTATTGAACTGTTGTATAAAATCAAAATCACATTTGTAATCGTGCTGATTTTTGGAGAAAAAATGGCACTCTTCGTGTGATATTAACTATATGAAATGATATATATATATATATATATATATATATATATATATATATATATACACATTTTCTGCCCCCATATCTTGACTTCATCACACAATGTATGCGTTTTGTTTGGTTTTTTCAAAATACTCGATAATGTCAAATTGCACATCGTTAAAACAACAATTACGATATTATCGCACACCCCTAGTTCTGAATCACTGGTTCGGAAACAAATGATTCGCAAAGGATTCGAAGCTTCGTTTGGAAAGCGCCCGGATGTTCTCTTCTCGACAGTCTTGTATTTTAATGTTAAGTTACCTGAACTAAAGTCTGCAGCTGGCTGATGAACTGCTTGTGCATGGCTTCAGTCAGATGAGGGTTCTGCTTCGATAGAGGCTGGAAATAGTGGGAAAACCTGTCGAAACTGACACATAAAGAGTGGAACTAACTTAGTAAGAGACAACAGAAGCATCAGTTTGAAAGCGAAGGAAGGGAAAAGCTGTATTTGATACCTGGCGTTGTCCAGCAGCCACTGCAGACTCTTCTCCATCACTTTACTGAAGAGCTTGAGTCTCGGTTTAGATTGCGATGACTTAACCGAGTCATTCCGACGAGTCGATGCTTGAGACGAACCATCGTCCACTTTATCCGCACTAGATTCCCTGCTCTTCTCTGACTCCTCCATGTTTCTGTTGATGTTTACAAAAATCCCCGCCAACAGCACGCGCGTCACACTATGGAAAGCCAGCAGCCTCTAGTTTCAAACCGTATACACAAAACGCGTTTCCTCTTCTTCTTCCTCTTCTTGGGGATTTAATGGCGGATGGCATACAACTTTTAGGTGCTTTAGCTTTCCAGTGGCTTCTAAAGCAAAGAAAACTCATTTTAAAATATTTAACGGTATATATCCCTCATCTGAGTTTTTAAGACACCGGTTTAATTTGAGCATGCCTGTATTTTCTGTCAAGTTGACATAGAGGCAACTGATCATCTTTTATTTTTTTTTTGTGCGTGAATTTTCTGGGTAAATGTCTTATTGGTTACAGACAAAAATTCAGTTACTGCCCAATTTTGTTAGAAAACACATTATGTTTGGAATGATATTAGATGATAAAAAGAATGATTTTTTTCATTAATATAATGTTGATTCTGGGCAAAATGTTTCTTCATAAATGCATATGATGACAAAACCTTATTTTTCTGTCTTTAAAAGAGACTTTATTTATAATTACTTTCCATCATTGGAATATATAAAAAGTAACAAGGCCCAGAAACTTGTTGGAATAATAAGATAACTTGATTTATTTGAAGAGGAAGGAAGAGACCCCTACTTACACTTTTTTTAAATTTATTTATTTATTTTTATTTATTTATTTATTCTTTTTTTTTCTCAGAATTTCCAGAAGTTTATTGGTTCTTTGCATCTATATTGTATATGTGCCTTGCTTAATATTTATTTATATTTATCAGTGCCATTGTATCTGTATATTTGGTTCAATATGTTCAATAAAAAAAAATAAAAAATAAAAAAAATAAAAACTTTTAGGTGCATTTTGCCCCCTCCTGATTAGTGTGGGTCAGGATCATAATCTACCCTTGAATTCACTATATTCTATAAATACCACATTAATATTTGAAAGTTTTTATCACTTGATTTTCCCCCAAAATGTTTCTCAAATCAAATTCATCTTTATTTTCCTCAGGGTCATCAATCAGTATATTTCCTTCCTTGCAGTATCTTGGACATTTCATTAACACGCTCTACATTTTCCTCCTTATTACAATATTCACACTTTCCATTTTCATGTCTCCCTCCCTATTCTATTCTATTCTATTCTATTCTATTCAAACTGTTATTAAGAGCAGTATGGCCAAATCTAAGCCTTGAGGCTGTTGTTTCCTCTGTTACTCTAAATGTGACCCTGGACCACAAAACCAGTCATAAGGGTCAATTTTCGAAATTGAGATTGAATAAATAATCTTTCCATTGATGTATGGTTTGTTAGGATAGGACAATATTTGAAAATCTGGAATCTGAGGGTGCAACAAAATCAAAATATTGAGAAAATCACCTTTAAAATTGTACAAATGAAGTTCTTAGCAATGCATATTACTAATCAAAATTTAAGTTTTGATATATTTATGGTAGGAAATTTACAAAATATCTTCATGGAACATGATCTTTACTTAATATCCTAATGATTTTTGGCTTAAAAGAAAAATATTTTGACCCATACAATGTATTTTTGGCTATTGCTACAAATATACCCCAGCGACTTAAGACTGCTTTTGTGCTCCAGGGTCACATATTTATCAACAGCTCCATGAATGCTATAAAACCATCTCCCTGTTAAAGCTTCATAAATCCCCACCATCTGAAGAATCTCAATCAGTATATCTGGTCTCTGAATGCCATGTTTCTGCAGCCTGAAGGTTCATATTACTTCTCAGCTGTCTCTGTGGTCTATTTCTACTCTCCTTCAGCACATGGGACTCAGTCTGTCATGCGTCTGCAGAAATGGGTTTAATTAGAGGGCTGCTTTCCACTTTGTTCTACCTTCCAAAGGTGTATAAATGGTTTTATCGGCCGTATTATTTGCTGTCGCTGCTGATGAGCCTGGCGTTTGCCATCGTGCGCAGCTGTCCGGGACTGTGTGAGCATTTACCGTCTCAGAGAGAGGACGACAACTCCTGCGCCTTCGACTGGGTCAGTGCTGCACTTCACTCTTAAAAATACAGCTTCTTTATCGGCATCAACGGCTCCACAAAGAACCTTAACCACACATTTGTTTTTAAGAGTGTATAGAAGCTGCAATGATCCTTGACATGGTTTTACTATTACTTTATTGTAGAAACACTTTGCACTATAGCAGAAAAGTCACATGGGCCTGTGAGTTGTCCCTGTAAATAGAATAAAACACACGCTGTAAAAAAAAAAACAGTTGAGCCAACTTAAAAGTTTAAGGCAACCAGCTTCAGCAGATTTTTGAGTTTTGAGAGTTTTTTTTTACAGTGCAGTATCTAAGTGTATTTTATACAGTAGTGTCATAATTATATTTATAGGTTGTTGTTTTAAATATGTATTTATATGTGCAATAAATAAATGTGACCCTGGAGCACAAAAGCAGTCTCTGGGGTATATTTGTAGCAATAGCCAAAAATACATTGTATGGGTCAAAATTATTGATTTTTCTTTTATGCCAAAAATCATTAGGATATTAAGTAAAGATCATGTTCCATGAAGATATTTTGTAAATTTCCTACTGTAAATATATCAAAACTTCATTTTTGATTAGTAATATGCATTGCTAAGAACTTCATTTGAACAACTTTAAAGATGATTTTCTCAATATTTTGATTTTTTTGCACCCTCAGATTCCAGATTTTCAAATAGTTGTATCTCAGACAAATATTGTGCTATCCTAACAAACCATACATCAATGGAAAGCTATTTATTCAGCTTTCAGATGATGTATAAATCTCAATTTCGAAAAATTGACACTTAAGACTGGTTTTGTGGTCCAGAGTCACAAATGTGAATTTTATGTTATTTATACAAGTCTCTTATGTTCACCAAGGCTGCATTTATTTAATTAAAAATACAGTAAAAGCAGTAAAATACTATTACCATTTAAAACAGCTGTTTTCCGTGTGAATCCATATTAAAGTGTAATTTATTTCTGTGATCAAAACTGAATTTTCAGCATCATTACTGCAGTCTTCAGTGTCATATATGATGATAATATGATGATTTGCTGCTCAGTTATTATTGGTGCTCAATTTATACGGGTTTATAATGTGAAAAAGAGCTTTTGCTTCTTAATATTTGTGTGATGCATTTTTTTTTTTAGGAATCTTTGATGAATAGAAAGTTCATTGAACTGCATTTATTTTTTTGTAACATTATAAATGTCTTTACTCTCACTTTTGATATATATATATATATATATATATATATATTAACTTTTGGTCAATTTAATGAACAGAAATATTAATTTCCAAACCTATGAATGGTAGAGTATCACAGTTTCCACAGAAATATTGTGCAGCACAACTGTTTTCAACATTGATAATAATCAGAAATGTTTCTCGAGCAGCAAATCATCATATTAGAATAATTTCTGAATTAAATGATGCTGAAAATTCAACATTACATCACAGGAATAAATTACATTTTAAAATATAATAAAACAGAAAACAGTTTTTTAAGTTAAAAAAATGTTACTGTATTTTTTAAAAAATGAATTGCACCTGGAAAAAAATATATAATGTAAATATATATTTGCAAACATTTTCAAATGTGTTTATATATTTGAATAACGTGTGTAATTGCTCTGTATAGAGGGAGGTGGAGATTTTAATGTTTCTCAGTGCTATTGTCATGATGAAGAACCGCAGAGCCAGTAAGTTTAAATGTGATTACATTCATCAGATGACACACATAATCACACAAGATTCATATTTACCTTGATGCATGGTGCTGTATTTAAACTGAAGGACAGATCTCTCTCTCTCTGTCTCTCAGTAACACTGGAGCAGCACTTAGGGAATATATTTCTCTTCAGTAAGGTGGCGAACGTGGTGCTGTTTTTCCGGGTGGATCTGAGACTTGGCCTTCTCTACCTCACGCTGTGTGTGGGTAAATAAGTGATGGGGATTGCAAAATAATCAAGAGTAAAAACTGTGATCCATAAAATAATAACTACTACTGTGCCTTCTCTATACAGTGTTTCTGATCACATGTAAACCACCAATCTACATGGGCCCCGAGTACATCAAATACTTCAGCGACTCAACGATAGACGTGAGTGAAACAAGCATTAAAGCAATAATTCACTCCAAAATGAAACATTGCTGAAAACATCCTCACCGTAAGGCCATTCAAGATGTAGATGAGTTTGTTTCTTCATCAGGTTTGGAGAAATGTAGCTTTCCATCACTGTCTCAGCAATGGATGCTCTGCAGTGAATGGGTGCCGTCAGAATGAGAGTCCAAACAGCTGATCAAAACATCACAATATTTTTGTCAGAAACAATGGTTTAAAGTTAAAAAACCTCTTAACGATGGATTTGTTTCTTACAAACACACAGCTTTTAACTTCACAAGAGATTAACTGATGATGTTTTTATCAGCTGTTTGGACTCTCATTCTGACGGCACCCATTCACTGCAGAGCATCCGATCTTTTGAACATTCTCCATTTTTCAAAAAGGTTTATTCTCAAATCATATCACATTGATTGAAAAGTCCTAATCTTACATCTTACTCTACTATCTATAATAATACTATATTAATATTAGTGCTGGGCAACGATTAATCGCGATTAATCACAATCCACAATAAAAGTTTTTATATAATATATGTACTGTGTTTATTTATTATGCATATGTAAAGACACATACATGCAGTATATATTTAGAAAATATTTACATGTATTTACATGTTTACATTCATACAATTTATATTATATATAATTATATTTAATATATAAACAATATATTTTTCTTAAATATATACATGCATGTGTTTATATTCATATATATACATAATAAATATAAACTAGTGCTATCAAACCATTAATCGCGATAAATCGCATACAAAATAAGTTTTTGTTTACATAATGTGTATACTGTGTATATTTATTACATATATATACACACATGCATTTATATATTTCAGAAAAAATTTATTTTTATATATTCATTTCAAATATAAATTATATGAATACAAATATATACATGTAAATATTTTCAAAAATATATACTGTATGTGTGTGCATATATATATATATATATATATATATATATATATATACACACAGTACACACAGTACATATATTATGCAAACAAAAAACATTTATTTAGGATGCAATTAATCATTGCCCAGCACTAATTAAAATTATATATTTTCACATTATTTAATTCATATTATGTCATATCCCTTTATCCTCTTTTATCCGCTAAACTAATTATCATGCATGTTTTTCTGTGTGTTATCAGGAAGAGCTGCAGAGAGACGGTCGAGTGACGTGGATCGTTGAGTTTTATGCCAACTGGTCTCCAGAGTGTCAGTCATTTGCACCCATTTTTGCTGAGCTGTCACTAAAGTAATTCACACTATCACACACATGTGCTCTCACACTTCTTCATGAGGTTAATGACTTTGACTGTGTTCACCAGGTATAACTGCTTAGGCCTCAAATTTGGAAAAGTGGACATTGGACAATATGGAGCAGTTGCCGAGAGGCAAGTGCATTTCTCTAGAGTCTCCCTCTCAAACTCAAAATAAGGGATATATCATAGTTACATTTAACTTTGCAGTCCTGTGCTCTGATTACAGGTATAAGGTGAACCCCTCGCCGCTCTGCAAGCAGCTGCCCTCGCTCTTGCTCCTGCAGGCCGGGCGAGAAATCATGCGCCGCCCGCTGCTGGACAAGAAGGGAAGAGCCATCGGGTGGAGTTTCACTGAGGTAAAGTCTCCAGAAAGATGCACAAAGCAATTTGTTAGTCTTCCCTGAGACATGCATTGTGTGTTTTACAGGAAGATATAATTCGAGAGTTCAACCTAAATGAGATATTCCAGAGATATAAGAAACTTAGCAAGGGAGAGAAGCCTGAGGAACTGAAGACACTCCTGCAGGAGGCTCCTGAAGAAGAGCAGCCACATGAGGAGGAGGAGGAGGAGGAACCAGAGAGCAAAAAAGACAAATAAGACACAAAACTGAACACACACAAATCTACACAAACGCCTCGCATGTGGAAACCTTTCCTGCTAACTTTAATCTCGACTACGACTTTCATTTTAGTTTAGGCTACAGGAAACTTTTTTTTTGCAGGGAAAAAATGAAAAGTTGCACCATCAGTCAACACATAAACCTGTGATTTGCAAACAGCTGTTTGCTTTCATATTCTGGCCTCTGGCTTTTTATAATAAATGCATTCAGTGTCTTACAGTTTGTTCTAGGCCAGATTCTTTACATTCATTCTCCGCATTGAGAGAGAAAATATTTTTTAAATTGCATTATTATTTTACTCCAAGGGGGTCTGCGGTGGTACCGCAGGGGGTTTTCCAATTATTGTTTGGACTAAAAATATTAGGCTTTAAACAAAACCAAAAAACACAACATTATCATCCCTGAAGATAAAAAGCTAAATGTTTCACCGTCCCTGATTATGTAATGTAAGCATCAAAACAAAGTATGCAAATGCATGAAGATGACATTTTATTATAGGCCAGGTTTAAAATGCAATATTCAGTTTCACAAACAGGAAGCGTTTTTATTGTTTGTTTTATGCATGGTGCTGCATTTGCCCTTGAAATGCTCAAAATTTGAAGACTGCTGAGTAAATCATGTTTGTTCGAGCTTTAGTTATTAAAATTACACATTCTTAAAGGAATATACCAAAAATGATCTTTCTGTCATCACTTACTGATTTAGATGGCAAATTAAAAGCCACTGAGGGGTTGTTATTCAGAGGACCTGCCTGTAAAGACCTACTAAAGTCTGGTCATCGTTTAGTCAGCAATGCAGAGAAACCTGGATGAATACTGTACGGTTAACTGAGAGTCTGTTTCAATGTAGGCTAAAAAAATACCTTTCCAGGTATTTTTTGGATACATAGTTTCAACTTTCAATGTCTTGCAGAATAGTAGAGGACTTTAAGAACCAGGATCAGGAGACTATGAAGCCTGAGAAAAGTTCTCTCCATGTGAGTTCCAGAAATTATATTAAAATCGAACTAATTATTATTTGTGACCCTGGAGCACAAAAGCAGTCTTAAGTCGCTGGGGTATATTTGTAGCAATAGCCAACAATACATTGCATGGGTCAAAATTACCCATTTTCCTATTATGCCAAAAATCATTAGGATATTAAGTAAAGATCATGTTCCATGAAGATATTTTGTAAATTTCCTACTGTAAATATATCAAAACTTCATTTTTGATTAATAATATGCATTGCTAATGACTTAATTTGAACAACTTTAAAGGCGATTTCCTCAATATTTAGATTTTTTTGCACCCTCAGATTCCAGATTTTCAAATATTGTCCGATCCTAACAAACCATACATCAATGGAAAGCTTATTTATTCAGCTTTCAGATGATGTATTGAAGGAGTGGATCGCAGATCTACAATGGCCTTCATAATAATATTAATTATAATATTTCTTGAATAATTATTAATCAAAGTTACATTTATGCATGTTAGAGAATAAGTTGAATATGGCTTTAGTCTGCCTTTTACTCTCTAAGAAGCTGCTCTCATTGTGTGTGTGTAACCATGCCCGATAACGTTTAGGGCCGAGGCAACCTTGAAGTAAGATAAGTGTTTCTCTGCATATGTGTGTTAGTATCTGTCTGTACAGGGAGAAGCTCAGACAGTCCCAGGACAAACGTTCAGCTGCCGATGTCCAGCGGATCAGATATACGTCTTTGGAGAAACGTTTTGCGTCTGACTTCTGATCACCCGTCACCAAAATTAGTCATCAGAAGATATGCTTCAAACTTACGTCCATATGTGGAAACTGTCTAAGTTTATCTAGGTTTTGGAACCAATCAGAATTTTGATGACTTATGCATTGACGTAATTAGCAACCTCTGTCAGGGTATAATTGTGGTGATTTTTGTATTGTAAGGCAGAGCGGCCTACGAACTCCATCGCGAGTGTTGAAGCTGACTTCTGCTGATGAAACTGCAAACTATTTTCTTCAGTAAATTTTTCTTTAATTAATTGCAACTCTGACTCCTGGTCTTTGTTCATCATATCTGGTCCATGGGTTTTGACTGTAAATTCCCCTACAGTATATATATCTCAATTTCGTAAAAAAGTCCCTTATACTGGTTTTGTGGTCCAGAGTCACATTTTTGCTCATATCAACTTTTGGATAAAATCTAATGCAGGAGTCAGAATCCGTTTCAGGCAAATCTTTCAGACTCCGCTCACCTGACCAGGAGAGTGTTATTGAAATCTCAGAAAACACATCTGATCTGAGAGATGCACAGAGGACAGCACATGTAAATGGTGGTATGACTTTATACACACATGAAAAGTATGCATGATGTGTTACAAATGAACTTTGTACATAAAGTTTCAATTTGCAATTCGTATACCTGTTTTACTATGAAAAAATACTATGAAATTTACTCTTCAAAGGGCCATATCACACATAATCATCCGAGCATGACGGTTCTGAAAGTTATGTAAATAAAAATAATTCAGTTCAGTCTGATTTTAAGGGTTCACGTCACCCTACGGTTTCTTTAATGGCAACAGCAGGCGTCGGTCCTATATGAGTCCAGATGTAGCCTTTCTCTGGACGAACCGGTAATGTTGGAAAAGGGCAGCTTCTTGACTTGAAATACTCTGATGGGGCGTGACAGACAAACTCCAGGTACTCCATTTTTCTCGGCAAGTCCTCCTCAGGGCCTAAACAAAGATATCCAGGATTACCAAGTCAATTTAAATATCCTTTAACAATTAATTAATCAATGCAGACCTGACATTTGGAATAGAGTCTGCAATAGGGTGTCTGATATATTGACAAAATAATATCTCAATATTTTTTAAGACTCTTTCCAATAACGATAATTAAACAGTATTTTGCAGAGAGTGTTTTTGTGCTGGTACCTTGGCTGGTTTATGGATAAATTGATATGACACTAAAACAAAGTCCCTGTCTTAATGAGTGAGTCAATGAATCATTCATTCAAATGATTCGTTCAAAACGGCTGATTCATTTAGAAACAAAGCAAATGACTGTCATTACGAGTGGATTTTTGAATCACTGACTCAAAAACAGATTCATTCAGGAATGAAACACCGCAGTGTTGCTCTGAGATGCACAAATGTGACTCTGGACCACAAAACCAGGCATGTGTGTCAATTTTTTTGAAATCATCTGAATAAATAAGCTTTCCATTGATGTATGGTTTGTTAGGATCAGACAATATTTGGCTGAGATACAACTATTTGAAAATCTGGAATCTGAGGGTGCAAAAAAATCAAAATACTGAGAAAATCTCCTTTAAAGTTGTTCAAATGAAGTTCTTAGCCATGCATATTACTAATCAAAAATGAAGTTTTGATATATTTACAGTAGGAAATTTACAAAATATCTTCATGGAACATGATCTTTACTTAATATCCTAATGATTTTTGGCATAAAAGAAAAATGGATAATTTTGACCCATACAATGTATTTTTGGCTATTGCTACAAATATACCCCAGCGACTTAAGACTGCTTTTGTGCTCCAGGGTCACATATGATTATGCTCCAGTTTTGATTGGAACGATTTTCATTTTCAAAACAGAAAAAACAGACAATATTGTGTCTAAAATGTAACTCACTCAATATTAACTTCTTGTTTGTTGAACAGTTGTATAAAGTTAATATCACTAGGAGCAAAAACAATGTATTTCTGCATGCACTCACCAACAATGTAAGTGCCAGGATCAAACCGATCTGGAGGACTGGCCTGAGTCGGGATCAGCCAAGTTAACGCCGCGCTTTTCTCACAGTACTGGTCCTGGACGAAACCACGAATCTGTGCGTAATACGGTTTACCATCGTCCTCGTCTACTACTTTAATGACATCTCCTATTTGATAATAGACGCCCTGAACACAAGACCAGTAGGTTAGTGAATAAATAAGTGGTGGATAGAAAAACATTTTGAACAGTAGAAAGGAGCGGTTACCTTGTAAAACATGGACTCTGATGTGATGATCGTCGACACAGACTCGGGTGCTTTGATAGGCTATGGAAATTTAAAGAAGAGAAGGAAAAATAAATGCCACTGAAGCATTTTCACCCAAAAATGAAAATGCAATGAAAATGTGTTCACCCTCAGGCCATGTAAGATGCAGATGAGTTTGTTTCTTAATAAGATTTAAGGAAATTTAGCATTACATCACTTGCTCAGCGATGGATCCTCTGCAGTGATAGAGGACTCTTCTTTTAGCCAGATGCAAGTTAAAAAAGTGGATTTGTCTTAATGGTGGATTTGTCTTCTCCAGATGTTAACTGATGGAGTGGTGTGGATTATTGTGATGTTTTTATCAGCTGTTTGGACTCTCATTCTGACGGCACCCATTCACATCCATTGCTGAGCAAGTGATGCAATGCTACATTTCTCCAAATCTGATGAAGAAACAAGGGTGAGTGCATTTTAATTTCTGGATTAAATATTCCTTTAACCCACACAGATATTGGAGGAAGAAGACACCCATAAACAATCCTGAATGAAAAGCACTTACATTTTTCAATTTGAAAATGTGTCGTCTACCCTTTCCTTTGGTCGAGACTTTCTTCTCAGAGGCCGGGGCTTTGTACTTGGTGCTGCGTAACCGAGCGGAGCGTCTGTGGATCTCCTGTTTGGACTATACAACAAGATTAGAGTCACTGGTTTTGTTTATTATGACGTCAACATGGCGGCGCTCAAATGAGGGCGACCCGCTCCATGTAGAAGAAAACTAAAAGACTGTAATGTCTCGTCTTACGCAAGTGTACAGAGCTGGATAGTAACTGATCACATGTGATCTGGATTACATAATCAGATTCCACAAATTAAGTACTTGTAATTAGAGTAAATTACATTTTAAAATACTCATAATCACACTAGAGTTACTTTTTTATGGGTTACACAATTGCAATAAATTATTCATAATTTATTGACTCTCCCTAATTCCTCTTTTTCATCTTTTAAATGTTTCTTTCTAAAATAGCTTTTATAAAAGGGAGAGTTCCGGTGCTTGATTCTGATTGGTTGAGCCACGTTTGAAGCCGTTGTAAATTACTCTATAAACATACACCTTTGTTTACTTTGTGTGTTGCTTGGCAACCACTTTGTTCCAAACATAGGTTCCAACCACAACTGTTTGGTGGAAGAATACTGTGTTTATTAATATCATTACACTTATTTGCTCTGTTTTATTTTTATTTAGTGAAACCTTACTAAGTATATGGAACAAATGTTTTATAAAAGCAATAAACCCCATGAAGCCGTGGTTTACAGTGCATTTATAACAGCTAAGGGGGTTTTAGCTGTTATAAATTCACTGTAAACCACGGCTTCTTGGGGCTTATTGCTTTAATATTCACTCAGAAATTCTTCCAGTTTTGTGGACATTCACACGAAGACCAGTCACTAGTCACAGCATTTACAAAAATCATTTCAGGTTTAAGAAGTGTTCCAACATTGACACTAACACATTAGTTTTTATTTGAATTATCACTCTGTAGGTTATTTAACCATATTTTTCTATATCATTAGAAGGCTTTTGTCTTTCAAACACATTAAAATGCACAAATTCATAAATTCACAAACATTTCTACTCCTCTGATCCTCTTTCACCTAATATATATTTACTTAAAGTACCCCTAAGATTTTAAAATAAGATCACATTTGCATGTTTATGGTTCTCTGACATTGGTTATGGTCACATGACTTGCGCGTAAACAAATAAAATAATTAGTAAGTGTTTTATTTTGATTGATTTTATAATTATTTTAATTGAACATTTTTATGATTTAACTAATTATTAGCTTTTCATTAGACTCATAAACCCCCTGCAGTTCCTTCACAAACCTTGACGTAATGCACTTCATGATGTTAATAACAATGAATGGAATATATTTTCTTAATCTTTGTATTTTTATATCAGTATGGTACAAGATTATCCTATTTAAATCAATGCAATAAACGAGAAGTAGTGCTATCAAATGATTAATCGCATTCAAAATAAAAGTTTTTGTTTACATAATATATGTGTGTGTACTGTGTATATTTATGTAGCCTATATATAAATACAAACACATGCATGTATATATTTAAGAAAAATATGTTATGTTTATATATTAAATATATATATAATATAAAATATAAGAATATGAATATATAAATGTATAAACATGTAAATAGTTTTAAAATATATACTATATGTGTGTGTGTTTATATATGGGTCAATGATGTGATGCCTAAATTTTCTGTCCGATTGCGTTTTCTCAGTTAAAAATTGGTTTAAATGCATAACAAAGATGGCATGTATATGAAGGGCCTCTCCCCTGTATGAACTCACTTTACCATTTCAAAAAACATTAGTTATTTGTAATAGAGAGAATCTATGGGGTATTGTCAAGAGGAAAATGAGAAACAAGAGACCAAAAAGTGCAGATGAGCTGAAGGCCGCTGTCAAAGCAACCTGGGCTTCCATACCACCTCAGCAGTGCCACAAACTGATCACCTCCATGCCACGCCGAATTGAGGCAGTAATTAAAGCAAAAGGAGCCGCTACCAAGTACTGAGTACATATACAGTAAATGAACATACTTTCCAGAAGGCCAACAATTCACTAAAAATGTTTTTTTTTATTGGTCTTATGAAGTATTCTAATTTGTTGAGAGTGAATTGGTGGTTTTTTGTTAAATGTGAGCCTAAATCATCACAATTAAAAGAACCAAAGACTTAAACTACTTCAGTCTGTGTGCACTGAATTTATTTAATACACAAGTTTCACAACTTGAGCTGAATTACTGAAATAAATGAACTTTTCCATGATAATCTAATTTATTGAGATGCACCTGTATTATCTAAACAAAAACTTTTATTTTGGATGCGATTAATCGTTTGACAGCACTAGTCAAAAGTAATCTAAACGTAGTCTCGTTACCTAAAGTGTGTGATGTAATGGATTACACTGCTAACTCCAATTTCTGTCATGTAATTTGGAATCAGTAACGGATTACAGTTTGTAAGTACTCTACCAGCTCTGTTTGCAGTGTAGTTTATTTTGAGAGGTTGTTACAAAGCGAGCCTTCAAACCTGTTTCCCTCCGCCGTTATTCTGCTGGATGGCGGAGGAAGCAGATCCTCCGGAGCTTCCGCTGCTTGTGCTTTTACCCGTGCAGTTATTACACAAAATCTCCCCCTGGTTTCCTTTTTTCCACATGGAAGAAGAGTTCGTCTTGCAGACAGCACAGCATGGTTTTAAACCAAGAGGCATGTTTGCTAAACCAGCAGCAGCCTGCTAATGTTGTTTACAAAGGTCTTGTGTAGTTATTTCTGAATTAAACAGTCGTTTTTCCTGTAAGAATGCAAGCCAAAACTACAATAAATGTCGATCTAAACAGACACCCTTCATTTTGAAAACAATGAATGATAAGTCCCGTATGTTTTATCACCGGGAAGAAAAAAAAAAAACATCCGGGAGGAGAATTTGTGAATTTCATAATAAAGGTCCTGATTGCTCGAGCCTTGATTTCAAAATAAAAGTCTAAAAATCTGTCTGGGAAAAAGTCTTCACTTGAGGGCGCTGTTTAATGGCATTACATTTTAAGAAAGCATGTTGCATAATTATTATTATTTTTTATTTTTTCATGAACAACAACAAATAGGACTGTATTTTAAACTTTTTAATCCACGCAAATCTTTACCAGTACTGTTTGTTTACTGGCTACACAACATGCAAAACAGGGAATGTATCAAGTATAGTCTATAAAACTGCAAATGACAATTTAAGGTTAATGCTTTCATTAAAAAAATATAATTATCAAATCAAAAATAAAATAGCACCACCATAAATACTTAAATAACAAAAAAATAAAAATAAAATACACACAGCATTGAGATTAAGAAAAAACTGGTCATTACTTACAACACAAGATGATTTAATCAAACCTTTTAATTTAAAATGGTTACTGAAAAAAGCCAGACTATACAATAACTATAATCACCAACTCTACATCGTCTATTCTTTCACCTTATATGATAATGCTATTTAAAGACACAATAAAGTATAATGGTTGTGTAAAATGAAAAGCGAAAAAGATCATCATGTGAGCACAGCAGAATTTGAAAAAGGAAAAAAAAACAACAATGAAAAAATCTCTTAATATAAAACCTTCCAACAATTATGTATAAGTAATAGAAATCAAACTACAGTATTTATGATTGTTATAGATTGTGAAATGTACATTGTGTATTCCGCACTCATATTAAAGGAATAGTTCACCCCAAAAATGAAAATATGCTGAACGTTTACTCACCCTCAGGCCATCTGAGATGTAGAGGAGTTTGTTTCTTCATCAGGTTTGTAGAAGTGTGTCTCTGCATCAGTGTCTCAGCAATGGATGCTCTGCAGTGAATGGGTGCCATCAGAATGAGAGTCCAAACAGCTGATAAAAACTGGAGGAAGTGTTATTATGGATTATTATGGACTGTATTTTAGCTGGAAGCAACAGTTCTAAAGTAGGCAGTAGTTAAAAACTAACTTAGAAGTGAAATATTGTGATGTTTTTATCAGCTGTTTGGACACTCATTCTGACGGCACCTATTCACATCCATTGCTGAGTAAGTGATGCAATACTACATTTCTCCAAATCTGATCAAATTTTACATTTTTAGGTGAACTATTCCTTTGAATGTGGCATGAAAATGTATTAGTGTTTTAAAATGAAGCAACAAATTGGCATTGATAAAGAAGAGGGCTGTTCTGGTCTTGATGGTGGCTTAATCACAGCAACTGAACATTTCCACCTACTTTGCATCAGATATGAACGTCAGTTTGCTGCATCTTTGTCATGTTAATAAATCCAGAATATTTACAAAATCCTGACCATCTCCATATGATGGCTTTTCCTTCACAATAAACAGGCCACTAGGTATTATTCTCATTGAGATGTGAATCTCGGTGAGGCTCATTATTTGCTCTTGTGGGCTGCTCCTGTTTGCTTGCGATGCCTGGAGAGAAGGCCTGGATAAGTGCGCTCCAGTACCTCGGCAGACTGTGTGTTGGCACGGCCGAGGATACAGAGACAGATTGAGGCTGACACAGCAGACCTGCACTTGGCGAATGTCTGGCACTGCCTGCTGCGCGGATCAGAGCCCGCCTCTGTCACACTCCACTCAGGACGCCTGTCACACTTTTGCACTCTTTTGGTGCTGTTAGACTTCCATCCCGGCTGCAGGATGGTGACAACAACTGTGGAAAATATTTGGAAATCCTTCACAGTGTGATGCTAAATGTGTCCCTGGACTTAATATCCTAATGATTTTTGGCATAAAAGAAAAAAGGATAATTTTGACCCATGCAATGTATTATATAAGGCAATAAGTTTGCAAAATGTTTTGAAGTTAACAAATTGAAATTTACATTGCAATAACCCCTGGCAAACAAATCAGATCTGACACTTTTATAATCATATATGAATATATTGCACTCTGTGTCCATGCAGATAGGGGAAAAAAAACAACAACTTTATGCATCATACATGCCCCATTTCTTTCTGCTGCACTTGAGTCTCAAGATGACAATTGTGACCCTGGAGCACAAAAGCAGTCTTAAGTCGCTGGGGTATATTTGTAGCAATAGCCAAAAATACATTGTATGGGTCAAAATTATTGATTTTTCTTTTATGTCAAAAATCATTAGGATATTAAGTAAAGATCATGTTCCATGAAGATATTTTGTAAATTTCCTCCTGTAAATATATTAAAACTTCACTTTTGATTAGTAATATGCATTGCTAAGGACTTCATTTGAACAACTTTAAAGGTGATTTTCTCAATATTTAGATTTTTTTGCACCCTCAGATTCCAGATTTTCAAATAGTTGTATCTCAGCCAAATATTGTCCTATCATAACAAACCATACATCAATGGAAATATTATTTATTCAGCTTTCAGATGTATAAATCTCAGTTTCGAAAAATTGACCTTTAAGACTGGTTTTGTGGTCCAGGGTCACAAATTGGCTTCTGGGTAAAGTTGAATATATTGAGCAACCTAAACTAGATTTTTTTGAGGGCAAAAAGTTTGCAAGATTTTTTCAAGTAACATTAACAAATTGAAATTTACAGTGAAGGGATATTTTTTATCCATAGATGTTTATGTAAAATACCTTGAATTATAGTTTTGTATCCATGTTAATAGCAATGCTGATATTTTATTTTATTTAACAAAAAAGAACGAAAACAATATTTTAAAATAAATGAAATAAAAGAAAAACTTGAATGTGCAGTTTTGTTCAAATGTCTGGTGTCTATAAGTTTACACACGCACACACACGAACACACACACACACACACACACACAAAAGAAGACTCTTGCTCACAGATGCTGCATTTATTTGGTCAAGAATGTATTAAAAACACTAATATTGTAAAAAAAAAAAAAATAATAATTAAAATTATGTTTTCTATGTGAATATCTGTTAAAATGTAATTTATTTCTGTGATGCGCAGCTGTATTTTCAGCATCATTACTCCAGTCTTCAGTGTCACATGATCTTCAGAAATCATTCTAATATGCTGATTTGCTGCTCAAGAAACATTTCTGATTATTATCAATATTGAAAACAGTTGTGCTATTTTTCCCCCCAGCTTAACTAATGAATTGAAGTTAAAAGTACAGCATTTATTTGAAATGGTAATCTTCTGTAGCATTATAAATGTTTTACTTTTGATCAGAGAGACATGACTTGATTTTCTACAATACACTATTTAATATATTTCTATATATTTCTTCTTGTAACAGCACGGAAATAATAATAAAAAAGACCCACTGAACCATGGTTGCCACTGGACAATGGTCAGGAAATATTAGGATGATATATTATAAATAATGCATTAGGAAATATCCTATCTGAGCACTGGAAGGCGCTAGTGCCCAATTAGTATTCAAAGCTATTAATGTTGATATTTATCAGTTACAGAACTTTTCGTTCATTTCATTCATTCTGTGCTCTGTGAATGTGTAAGTGGAAGGTAATTTGGCATTGTATGACTGCTTATATGCTCTGTATTATGCTTAAAACACATTTGAGACCAGGATCAGGGCTTCAGGTTTACCTGCTCAGCTTCCCTCCCTGTGTGCGCTGTCAGGTGCCATCAAATCAGCCATGTTTATGTCAAGCATTTTCAGTTCAGTCACGGCCTGGAGTCCTAAAGTCAGTTTGCCAAGATTTCCGGCAAAAAGAGGGCTACAGATGAATCTCAATAATGAGCCATGTGCTCCAAACAGCGGGATTCGTGTATGGTCTCCTGTTCAAGCTGTGACTGTGAGTACGCTTGCTTTGCCACCCAAACAAGGCAACAGGGGGCTTAAAGTGTGCTGCCCCATTTTATTTAAATATCTGAATATTCAATCAGGAGGAAATAATTAAGCATTCTCAAATCAGCCCTGCATCCGTTTGGCATACTGACATATGTGCAGCATACAGTGAGATCCTTAATTAGCAGCTATGCCTCTTTAACATCTCAGACCTGGCAGTTTATGCATGGACATATGTGAGGAAAATACACCACCAGTCAAACGTTTGTGAACAGTAAGACTTTTAATGTTTCTTCTGCTCACCAAGCGTGCATTTATTTGATCTAAAGTACAACAAAAACAGGAAAATTGTGAAATATTTTTACTATTTAAAATAACTATTTTCTATGTGAATATATGTTAAAATGTAATTTATTTCTGTGATCAATGCTGAATTTTCAGCATCATTACTCCAGTCTTCAGTGTCACATGATCCTTCAGAAATCAGTCTAATATTCTGATTGGCTGCTCAAAAAATATTTATTATTATTATTATTATTATGTTGAAAACAGCTGAGTAGAATTTTTTCAGGTTTCTTTGATGAATAGAAAGTTCAGAAGAACAGCATTTAGCTCAAATAGAAATATTTTGTAACATTATAAATGTCTTTATCATCACTTTTGATCAATTTAAATCATCCTTGCTAAATAAAAGTATTAATTTCTATAATTTCTTTCTAAAAAAAAAAAAAAAAAAAAAAAAAAAAATATATATATATATATATATATATATATATACACACACACACATACATACATACATATATATATATATATATATATATATATATATACTTGAATGGTATAGTGTATAATGTTACAAAAGCTTCTTATTTCAGATAAATGCTGATCTTTGGATCTTTCTATTCATCAAAGAATCCTGAAAAAATGTACTCAGCTGTTTTAAATATTGATGATAATAATAATAATAATCAGAAATGTTTCTTGAGCAGCAAATCAGCATATTAGAATGATTTCTGAAGATCATGTGACACTGAAGACTGGAGTAATGATGCTGAAAATACAGCTTTGATCACAGAAATAAATTACACTTTAACAGATATTCACATAGAAAGCAGTTATTTTAAATAGTACAAATATTTCAAAATTTTACTGCTTTTGCTGTATTTTGGATCAAATAAATGCACGCTCGGTGAGCAGAAGAGGCTTCTATAAAACACATTAAAAATCATACTGATCAAAACTTTTGAACTTTTCGAGCAAAATGTCCTCCATGCTGTTTTCCTGCACAGCTCATTAACTGAGGAAAGCTAGACCTACTTCCACATCTCACACAATGGAAATAACCCCCTCGTCCTTGCTGGAGCTCAGGTTAAAAGGATCCCGGGGGGAAGCTTGTGATAAAGGCAGGTCTATAACCCTTGGCTCTGGGGGATCTCTCTTTTGGACCCATAACTGAGCGCTGTCTGCATCAAAGCTGTCAGACCGTCATCTAACTCTGGAAATAACTGTGAGGAGAGTTAGGAAAGCGGCAGCAGGATTATCCATGCTTATAAGAAATGCTAAAAAGGATCTCGGCATGCTTGTAAGATGCATATAAATGCTCTTTGCACAGAAAATGTGGAGTTGTTTGCTTTTGGTGTGATGTTTTTACACTGAGGTGCATCGAGGTCTAGTTATATATTTGGCGCCATCTGTTGGAACTGAAACAGTAAGCAATCAAAAATAGCAAATGTGTTTTATAATATCAAATTAATACAGATATTAGTTTTTCATTCTGATTTTTGCAAACATCTTATAAATACAGATAAATATTTTTTATTTTCATCTCGCTTATCTTTACAGTGAATACTGTGAATTTGGAGCATGTGTTTAGAAATGCGTCCTCATACACAAACATCTTGCATTTCTTTGATTATATATTTCTTTATATGATTGTTTGCTTGACCATGAGAGTCCCTGCCACAATGCATATTTATTATATTCAGATGTTTTGTTGTTTTGGCCTGCTGTTGTCCTGAAACCCCTGGAAACTACTAGAACATTACATGCTTCACAAGGACAATAGGACTAGAAAGAGTTATTACAGTATTGTTCTCGGTTCGTTTTTAAATTATTCTGTAATGTTCAATTACACAACTGAAAACTACAGAATTATATGATTATATAGATAGATACATAGATGAATAGATAGATAAACAAGCACTAGCTCTTTCTTTCACTTTATATTATATTATATTAGCCTATTATATTCTATTATATTGTATTATATTGTTATTTTTCATTAATTCTCACTTTGCATGTTACAATTTAACACGACGTGATTCAGATTTAGTGTCACAAGACAAAGCAACATAATTCTCCGTCTTTCTCCATTACCTGAATGTTTATTGCTTCACTTTATAACTATGTATGTGTGAGGTTAACTAATACTATTGGTTTCAAGTTTTTTATTTTTTATTTTTATTTTTTTATTAAGGCTTTTATCACAGGTTCACTGAAAAAAATACTACATTTTTTAAGGTAAGTGTTTGCAAACAATTTATTTGAGATACATTTAAATAAACAAATTTAGTTGAAAGTTAGTCAACTAAATTTATATAAATGTAGCTAAAATAAACTGATTGCAACCACTTACCTTAAAAATTTTAGTAAATTCAGTGAATCATTTTTTTTTCAGTGTTGTTGTATTAGTTGATTACATGTTCAATAATATAACATATAACATAACATAACGTAATATAATATTATATGTAACATTTAAATGTTGTAACGCAGTTATGGTGGTGATTTAATACTTTTTTAAATGTATTTTGTATTTATTTCTTTTTTTATTTTTACTCTGCAGGCCTGTATCAAGGGAGCGCACTGAATATGTGACATGCTGGATTTCACTGCACTCTAACCCCGCCTCTATCTGGAGAGTGGGGCGTGGCCAAAGCCCACAGACAAAGCTCAACCAATAGGCATTTAGAAAGCCGGAGCTCTGTGTCAGCACTGCCCAATAAGGTGATTCTATGTTAGGACATGGACTTTCTGAGCGTATAAAGCGTGGAGGAGTCTGCGCATCGTTGCCTGACGCCAAGGGTTGGGGTGTGCAGGGCGCAGAAGTTATATTGCTTTAAACTTACATGCTTAGAACTTTCTTTTTTATTTTTAATAACTTTATTTTGCGTTTTATTTCATAAACTCGTAGATTCATATTTTTTGTTTTTAATCCAAACCGTCAAATCTACGAAAGGTAAGCAGTTTATTGAATTATTATCGATATTTCAGATTTTATACGTATAGGTGCGATTTATTTATTCCGTTGCAGTGTGGTTCTTCAGGTTCTAGATGTTTCTTTTGAGCTGATCGTCGATCAGGCCTTCAGATGTTCTCCACCGGCGTAAAACAACACAAGACTCTCTTACGTTCGTACGCTAAACGTAAAATTAAACGGCGTGAAAATGGAATTTAAAGTGCAAGTGTGTGGATATATGGATTTCAAGATGTTATTTAGAGACGACTGACACAAAACTAAATGGTTGATGGCTTTAACGAGGCTAAAATGTAGCTAGCGCACTAGTTAGGGGACATGCCCAGACATGACCAGCGTCTCGTGCACGCTCACGCACGTCTGTTGTCTCGCGCTGTGCGCGACGGCGTTACGCTGAAATAACTAGAAACGTGTAAATATGAGCCGTTTTGTTTGGAGTAAACTGTTTACGTGTAAATATCTGAGTGAGTAAACTTTGTCTAAATATCAGTTTCGGAAGCCGGGACATGCCTGGACATGTATTCAGACCCTCGTTCTCAATCTCAAAGCGTTCAGGCTTGTACAAGATGGACTTGTTTTAATGTCCCTTCTGATTTAATAGGATATCTTTTGAGAAAATTAAAACTCTTTACGAGCTTTTATTATAAAAGTCCGAGATTAGGTATTTTTTTGGGTTGCTTAAGGGATATTTTAACTTCCAGAATAAAATATTCCTGATAGTTTGCTCACCCATATGTCATCCGAGATGTTCATGTCTGTCTGTCTGTCTTTGAGAAAGAAATTGAGTTTTTTGAGGAAAATATTCCAGGATTTTTCTTCATATAAGTCAATGGACTTCACTGGTCGAAGGTACAAATTGTAGTTTAAATGCAGCTTCAAGGAATAAGGGCCTTATCTAGCGTCATTTTTCTAAATAAATAAATAAAATGTGTATATACTTAACTACAAATGCTCGTTTTTTATATAAAATTCATAAGAACATTAATACAACATACATATATAGAGGATCACAGTGCTTTAACTATTATCAGTTACATTTATAATAGCATCAAAGGAACAAACAGGAATAAAAAGGAAAGAACAACAAAACTACTACAGGGGATAACTTGCAAGAAATTTCCAATGAGAAAAGGATTCAAAAATTCAATAAATAGTAGATAACAACGTCGGATGATTTTGAAGTTGGAGGAGGAAAAAAATGAAGTGTATTATGATTACATGACTCGCATTACTTTATCATACTCGTAGCGCAGAGGTCAAATGTGTTCAGTTATATTTGCATTTCATGTTATATTGAGTCCATATGTGACCCTGGAGCACAAAAGCAGTCTTAAGTCGCTGGGGTATATTTGTAGCAATAGCCAAAAATACATTGTATGGGTCAAAATTATTGATTTTTCTTTTATGCCAAAAATCATTAGGATATTAAGTAAAGATCATGTTCCATGAAGAGATTTTGTAAATTTCCTACTGTTAATATCAACTTAATTTTTGATTAGTAATATGCATTGCTAAGAACTTCATTTGGACAACTTTAAAGGTGATTTTCAAAATTAAAAAAAAGATTTTCAAATAGTTGTATCTGAGCCAAATATTGTCCGATCCTAACAAACCATACATCAATGGAAAGATTATTCAAAATCTCAATTTTGAAAAATTGACCCTTATGACTGGTTTTGTGGTCCAGAGTCACTTATGCATAATGCATAATAAAAGCTTTCAGCAGCATGGTACATTTGCACATGGCTGAAATAATTATCCACAATGCAGAACGTCTATCTTTAATACTGCTTTAGCTTAATATTTATGTTGTTGTTCTTATTGTAGATGATTGATCAGGTGACCGGAGCGGGGGCTTTGCCCTTCGCCGTCCAGCTCAAAGCTCTTCTGGACCAAGAGGCCAGGTCTCAGCCCAAACTCTGTGGCCTGCGAGTCATCGAGACCGCTCAGGATAACGGTCTGAGGATGACCGTCAAGCTGAGAGACTTTCAAGTCCGAGACCTTCTCTCCTTGACGCGGTTCTTTGGCTTCAGTTCGGAGACGTTCTCCCTCGCTGTGAATCTCCTCGATCGTTTCCTGGCTGTGATGAAGGTGCGTGTGCTTTTGGACAGATTTAACTCTTCAGATTATTTCTGTAATGAGCCTAATCATCTCAGGACTCAACCTTATCAGTAGACCTGGGCCATTTGACCTAAAACCATTACCTCAATTACGGTTCTTTTATTTTTTATTTTTTTATTTTGTCCTCATATTTCATTAAAGGCTTGTAGTGTAAAAACACTCCACTATTAAATTTTTTTTTTTTTTTTTTTTCTTATGGAAAGTGCATTTCTTAGTTTGTTTCCTTCAATTATTTTAAAATCGCAGATATTTATGGTTATTTCTTGAATATTTCGAACAATTGAAATCAAAGCTTGCTTGAAATAAAGACATCTTATGAAAGTCACATTTCAGTTTTATTGTAAAAAGCAAGCTTCCAAAAAAAAAAAAAAAAAATCACTTTAATTTTTTTGCCAACAAAATAAATTAATATTGCCATGTCAGTTTAGAAAACAACCAGCTTCTCCTGCAAACATAATACATTTTAAATATTGTCATGCAAAAAATATAAAAAAAAAAAAAAAACCTTGTATCTCTTGTAAATTTAATTTGGAGATCGCCATGAAAATAGCCTTGATGCAGGCATGGCGTCAAAGTGAATAAATTGTAAATTTAATATTTTAAATAATGCAATGTGAAAAGTAGAAAATAATAACTTAAAACATCTGTTTACACAGGAGATGCGAGTAATGAATGTCTGCAAACAGTGCACTGCTGATTAAGAGAAATGCATGGTATTATGTTTTTAAGGGGAGAGTGTTAATAGGATTAAAAGACTGAAATAACAGACGGGGGGGGAGAATTATATCAGTTAGAGGTTATGAATATCGGTTTCTTTGATTAGTCGTCCAGCCCTGCTTCTCAGTCTGAATCACAGATGTTCTCCTGTTTTCAGATTCAGCCCAAGCATCTGGCCTGTGTGGGTCTCTGCTGCTTCTACATCGCTGTGAAGACCTCCGAAGAGGAGAAGAGCGTTCCTCTGGCCAGTGACCTCCTCCGGATCAGCCAGAACCGCTTCACGGTCCACGACATGATGAGGATGGAGAAGATCGTTCTGGAAAAGCTCTACTGGAAGGTCAAGGCTCCGACCGCGCTTCACTTCCTCAGATTCTTTCACGCTCGGATTCAAGAGCAGCTGGACGCAGAAAGGTGAGCTGTTCGACAGTTTGGAGTTTGTAAGATTTTAAGGCTGCATTTATTTGATCAAAAACAGTAAAACTGTGAAATATTATTACAATTTAAAGCAGCTGTTTTCTGTGTGAATATCTGTTAATGTAATTTATTTTGGTGATCTGCAGCTGTATTTTCAGCATCATTACTCCGGTCTTCAGTGTCACATGATCTTCAGAAATCATTCTATTGTACTGAATTGCTGCTCAAGAAACATTTCTGATTATTACAGGGTTTGGAAAAGTATGGAAAAAAAGAAAGCAGAGTATGGAAAAATGTTTCCAGACTTTTGTTGCCATTTTTAGTTTTTTTTTTTTTTTTTTTTTTTTTTTTTTTTTTTTTTTTAATTTATAATTAAGAATTTTATGAAAATGTATTGTACAAGAAGGGAGATTTCATGGCAGCTGTTTAGTGATTGTCAAATATGCACTTTTTGATTATGCAAAAAATGCAGGTTATAAGCATTTTGGGTTTCTTCTCACAATATTCTTAGCACCGTATTACATAGCCTCGAGGACCTTTGCAGAAAAAAAAAAATAATCAAGATTTTAATGTGCGCACGAGAAACCATTAAACTTGGCATATAGGACGATGCACACTGTTGTGCCATCAGCTCTCTTCACTGTGGAATGTCTTGGCCTCTACAGAGTATGCGTTAAACAGACCTAAGGGCTTTTTATTTTAGTTTTTATTTATTTTTTTTTTTATCTGTATGTTGTCCCGAGAAAATAAATGACGAAAAACTCAGAGAAAATAAAATATTTACAGATGACTGAACTATATACCAGATATAAAGCTGAAAATAAAGCTCTGTGGACCATGTTAAATATTGTATGAAAATCTACTGAGAGGTTTGGAAATTTAAGTCTGGAAAAGTATGTAATTTTGAAATGGAAAGTGTGTAGGAACCCTGTTATTAACGGTGAAAACTGTTGTGCTGCCCAATATGTTTGGAAACCGTAATGCATTTTTACATTTTTTCATTTTTAGAAATTTTAGTACTTCATCTGCAACTTGCTTTTTCAGTTAAAGCAGCATTTCTAATTTATTATAATAAACTATCAATGTTGAAAACAGTTGTGCTGCCAAATATTTTCGTGGAAACTGTAATGCATTTTATTTTTCAGGATTCACAGATGAATAGAAAGTTCAAAAGAACAGCATCTTTGTAATGGAAACCTTTTGAAATATATGAATGCATTTACTCATTTTGAATCGATGTAATGCATCCTTGTTATATAAAGGCATTTTTAAAAAAAAACATTCCTTGAAAATAACCATAACCTGGTTTATACGGTGTAATAGGCTTGCATTGAAATAAGTTGTAATGTTTGTTTTCAGTAAGCGGATTCTGAAGATCGAGAGGCTGGAGGCTCAGTTGAAGGCTTGCCATTGCTCCTTTACTTTCACTAAAATCAAGGTAAGCTGTTCGGATCCTTCTGCACTTTTCCATTTCGAAACGGTCAAAGTGTGTTTGACTCTGGAGTAATTCTGTCTGTGCAGCCGTCGCTGCTGGCTTTGGCACTTCTGGCCCTGGAGACTGAAGATCAGCACGAGTGTGAGCCGGGCCCTGCTCTCAGAGAAGCTCTGGATGCTCTACAGGAGACTTTGACCGTAAGTCAAACAGCTGGTGCTGAACACATTTACTAGTTTGTGAAGTGGAGTGGAGATGTAGAGCCGAGTGAACCAGTTACTCATCTATGAAACTGTGCATCAAATAATATGAAATTGATAAAGTTGCAATGAAGCCGAAGTAGCGACAGATCTTTTCTTCTGTAGTGTAATGTACATCCAAGTTTAATGGATGATTAAAAAGTAAAAGTGCAAGGCAAGTTGCTGATTGGATGTTGTGGGTGTCACACTCAGATGAAGTCAGAGGCAGTTTTAAAGGGACTGAATGATTCGAGAAGTCCTACATCAATTAGTGCTGATTTAAGTGATGTGAAAAATGCAGATAATCACTGAATCCAGTCATAAAAATAGAATTTACTGTATAGCATGAAATAGAATTTGTCATTTTGAAAGCATTAATCAAAAGTAGGTCAGTGCACTTAAATCAGATCGCAACATGGACTAAACTAAAACATTATTTTTAGGGAATAATCACAATGTTTCTTCCATGTTTTAATTTTAACTAGCGCTGTCAAACAATTAATCACATCCAAAATAAGTTTTCGTTTACATAATTGTTATATATATATATATATATATATATATATATATATATATATATATATATATATATATATATATATATATATATATATATATATATATATATATATAATATAATTTTTTTTTTTTTCCAAAATATATATGGTTTATTTATATCTGCATAATAAATATACACAGTACACGCATATATTATGTAAACAAACTTATTTTGGATGTGATTTTAATCATTTGACAGCATTAATTTTAACCATAAACCTGTTGCGCAGTGGTGTTTTTTTTTTTTTTTTGGCCAAAATTAAATTTCATTTGATTATAAATTAAATTGGCTTTATGCCTTCTCTTGATTACCAGAAAAACATTCACAGAATCCTAAAAATGTGTTTTGTGTGTAATAAACTGTTACATTGTATAAATGTCATGATTGAAATTATTTTTGATCACTTTTATTTAACCATTAAAAATGGAGTCCAGACAAAATTGAAATGGAAGGGAAAAAAACAAAACAATCTTCAAATTAAAACTGAAAAAATAAAATGGAATTTGGGGAAAAAAAATAAAACCAATTTCATTGCACCCTAATAAATCAGCAGAGAGCAATCTCTTATTTTACTGGAACATCCAGTTATAATATTTTGATTAAACATGACGACCTTTAAATAACATGCATTAACAATCATTTAATTTCCATTTAATGCTGACATTAAAACTACTTTTCGGGTTATGCTGCAAAAAATGATTTTCTTCCTTAGCATTTTTTTTGTTTTCTAGTATAAATATCTATAAATTCTTGAATCAGGGTGCATTTAGTTGACAAGTAAAATTACTTAAAATGATTGTCTCGTTTTCTGGAAATATTATCCAAATTTTGTTAGCTTTTGCTTAAAACAAGCAAAAATATCTGCCAGTGGGGTAATAAAAATCTTGTTTAGGCTTCGAATTAAGATTATTTTTCTTACCGCATTGGCAGATATTTTTACTTGTTTTAAGCAAAAACTAACAAAATTTGAATATTTTCAGAAAACAAGACAAATAGTCATTTTAATTGTCATGCATCAGTAAATGCATCCTGAATTCAGGAATTTGTAGATTCTTATACTAGAAAAGACAAAAATAATGAAGAAAATCACTTTTTGCAGTGTAACTGTTTGCATTTTTCTTTTGGGTGTTGATTGGTGTTTTGTGGTTGCTTCTGTGTTTCAGGTTAAAGCTGGAGACCTGGTTTGCGTGAGGGAGCTTGTGGCTAAATGCCTGGCAGAGTATGCCACCACTAAGTGCCTGAAGCCCAACAGCCAGAGACTGCGATGGATGATTTCGGGTCGAACCGCCAGACAGCTGAAGCACAGCTACTACAAGATCGCCCATCTACCCACGATTCCTGAATACGCTTGTTAAGACCGTTAGTGTTGAGCGCCCATGACTAAAACCCGCTCAGTTCAGTCCTGTGAATGCTTTAATACTTCAATGTGTTATGGGCACCCAACACTAATTTCTTTCCCTTTCCTCAGTCTTTGTTCTCTTTGACACCTGCCATGATTGTATTTTTCACTCGGTCTTGATTGCTAGTCAAGGGTGAGTTTGAGCAAGTAAGGCTTGCACGTGTACAGTATGTTCATTTGAATCGGCGCAAAGCGCGCTGGTCGTTTAAAGCAATGAAGTATAGAACCGCCTAGGTCCTCAGTCCACCGTGTGGAAGAGGAGGGAGAAGGGTTTTGAGATTCAAGACAACAACCGAACCAAGAGATCAGGCCCAAAACCCTTAACTCCCACCCTAGGTTGTCAGCTGTCGTAATGCACACTCCTACCCAAGGTGATGAAACAAGATTTTTTTTTCTTTATTAAGCCACTCTGCTTGGATGGCTATGGAAATGCAGGTTTTAACTTGATTTAATATGACTCTAATAGGAAGAAATATCTCTAATTACTTACTGACCAGGCTGAAGCTCATTTTACATTTGGTTATTACTATACTCTTATGTAACTGAGTGTTTGTTTTATACCTGGTATAAATCAAGCTCTAACACAGAAATGTGAGTGGTACAAATAAAACCAATTGAATTTAATTTGAGACTGTTTTGGATGTAATCTGGAAGTTGAGAGCAGCGTTCTGCAAAGTTATGTAGTTGGACCTTTCAATAAAACCTTATTGGAATGTAACACTTGTTTGTTTGTGGTTTTTGAAGCATTTATTATAAGTACTTGAATTACATGATTGAAAGGATAAGCTTGAGTAAAGAGTCTTCTGAAACGACTGTGGTGGTGATTACAAAAAAACAACACTTTGCATTTTTAAATGAAACCCACCATGAAGACTTGACTCGAAGGCTGCTTGTGATATATTATGGCTTTACAGCAACAGACTTGCTGTGATGCGCTTCCTATATCTGAAGCTCAAGTCTCCAGAGGAAGAAACGCAATATATTCTCCAGGAAAAAAACTGCTGCAGTTTAGTAAGACTTCATGTACAGGAATGAAAGTAGTTCTCTTATTTCTGCAAGCTGGAGAAATCTGGTCCACCGCCGTGAAAGTTCCCAGAGATCTCTGCTCCGCTGAAATCAAAGCCAGGGTTCTGTTTGAAACAGGACGGGGGAAAAAATTAAAAGCAAATAAAATTTTTAAAAAAATCACTCAGATAAATGTGACTGATAGCATTATTTTTCATCTCTCTCGTGTGTATATTTTTGTTTTTTTAAATATATTTTTAATTTTTTTTTTAAATAGTTATTTTTCTATATATTTTTTTTTAATGTGTATTTATATATATTTTATTTTTTTTTATATTCATTTACAAAATACATCAAATTCTTTTTGGCCATGATTAGATAGATAATGGACATGCACTACTGTTAAAAGTTTTTTTTTTTTTTTTTTTATATATATAAAAACCTTACCAAAGCTGCATACATTTACATGTGTGTATGTATATATATATATGTAATATTACAATTTTAAATGTTTACCATTTTATTACAGTATATTTTAAAATGTCATTTATTTACTTTAATACTTTTGTTGAAAAGACCGTTCAAAAGAGCAGCAATTAATATAGCAATCTTTTGTAACATTAGTAAAGACATTTGTCACTTTTGATTCATGTTACAAAAGATTTCTGTTTCAAATAAACACTTCCTTTGATCGTTCTGCTCCTAAAGAATCCTGAAAAAATGCATCTCAGTTTCCACAAAAATATTAATCAGCACAACTGTTTTCAACATTGATAATAATCAGAAATGTTTCTTGAGCAGCAAATCAGCATATTAGAATGATTTCTGAAGATCATGTGACACTGAAGACTGGAGTAATGATGCTGAAAATACAGCTGCAGATCACAGAAATAAATTATATTTTAGCATATATTCACATAGAAAACTGTTATTTTAAATTGTAATAATATTTCACAATATTACTGTTTTTCCTGTATTTTTAATCAAATAAATGCAGCCTTTGTAAACCTAAGACTTGTGTGAAAACTTCTAAACTTTTGAATGTAAGTTAATAATGTCATGCAACTCGAGGCCTTGAGGTGCATCAGAATGAAAGTGAGTGCAGCGGGGTTTAACGACGCCTCGGCGCACCTCTCTCTGAAACCTCTCCAGCGTCAGCTTCCTCTGCATCTGATCCTGAACCCACGGATCCGCCGCGAATTCGCCCTCCAGCAGAGACCGCCAGCAGTTCCCAGCCTCCCGGTTCGACTTCATCAGGACGATCCGGATCAGCTTTCTGTCCTCTGAACGGCACAACAACAAGGTTTTCCACAGACTTATGTGTGAAGATCCATGCTCTATTTACTTTATGAATTTGTTTCAGTCTCACCTAACGTCCAGGTGGCTTCATCACCGACTGTGGATCCAAACAGCTTCCCCTATGAGATCACAATAAACTGAATTTAACACTGAGAAGTAGCTGAGAGTGTGCATTAGCTTCATGTACCTCAGTGGGACGTTTCACATGTCTATGCCACACATGACAGTAACTACACTAACGCCACTCATCCTGGCTGAAATCTGATCATGTATTGTGTTTATATGACAGGAATATCACCTAACAACAAAACGGTCCTTCAGAGTAACTGGGGTTAGTTGAGGCACTCCTAATCAGGTTTTACAAATAATTTAGTCCTACTGGGACAGCCATTTCATTTTAATTTAAAGTGAATTCCTCAGAAACCATTTGGCCAGCACAACCTCCTCTACCTGCTTGTGAAAATATCTGACATCAATATTCAGCACATTTATGCAATTATTTGTACACTGATTTGTTTTGTTTTTTTAATTTGCAATTGAATTTGAATAGTGACAGATCTTTTCTTCCATAAAATAACTAAAACAGAAATTAAACGAATAAAAACTATATAAACACACTATATAGGATTTCCATTTCATGGCAACTTTAATGTCGTCTGTAAAGTGATACTTTTCTCCTGTTTGAGTAGACACTACATTTACAATATTCCCATAAAATAAGAGATATTCCTATTCAACTCATTCTTACAATATTAATATTTTATAATACATATTGACCCCCAAATCTCATATATCACATAAAATATTTATAAAATAAAAAAAGCACACTTGTCAAAATTTGGAAACATTATGATTTTATGATTATTATTTTTTAAAGTTAAGTCTCTTCTGCTCACCAAGGCTGCATTTATTTGATTTAAATATTGTGAAATATTATTACAACTTAAAATAACTATTTTTTATGTTAATATATGTTAAAATGTAATTTATTTCTGTGATCAAAGCAGTATTTTCAGCATCATTACTCCAGTCTTCAGTGTCACATGATCTTCAGAAATCATTATATTATGCTGATTTGAAACATTCTTTTAACAAAACGTTAATAATAATATGCCTTGGTGAGCATAAGAGACTTAAAAAAAATAATGTTTTCAAACTTTTGACAAGTAGACAACTATATGATTTTTTTTTTTTTTTGCCAAGGTTTACATAAAATGTGTAATAAAAGATTAATAAAGTAATGTTACATTAACAGATAATTCTGCAAAATCTTTAATAATACAGTTAAAAAACGATGTGCAAAGTCTGGTTAATATATGATTAGTAGAAGTTGAGATTTCTGCTCAGAAATTAAATTATAAGTTCAGTTTTCATTAATATTTTAGAGAACACATTATAGAGAGCACAAAATCTGAAATAAAAAAAACTGTATGAAAAGCATATTTTCATTAATGTTAAAAGCATGCAACGTCATTTTAAATGTCAATTATGGGCACTTAGTGTATTATATATTGTCAAGGTTCCTCTAAATACAGTTTTACGCCAAAAAGTAATATGGACATTATATGTAACACACAACAACAACAACAACAACAACAACACAAGCATTTCTCCACAAGAAGTTATACTGAATCTAATCTCTCTCAAAAAACAAACCCAAATCCTGTCTGGATGTTATATAAAGACTCAGTAAAGATGCACACCTTGAAGATCTGCTGGTCTTTGACCCGCAGCTCGATCTGTTTGCTGCTGATGCTACACTTGATCTCTTTGGCTGAAGTTCCAGGAGGAACATTGACTTCGATGAAAACCTCCTCCATGGTCTGGGACCACGAGCCCCAGGCTGTTTTACACGGGACCACGCCGCTTCTCTCCTCAAAATGCGCCGACATACTGCTCTCCTCAGCGGCCTCTCACAAACACACATCAGACGCAATAATAGCTGTTATTACAGTCACTCCAGAGCACAATCTGGATAAATCTGTCATACATTCTGGTAAAATCGAAATGTCTTCTTCTGTAGCCGAAGGCCGTGGGGATTAGACGGAGGAAGCGCGCCATCTAGTGTATCGGAGAGCGATAAACAAGAGCTAATTTGTAAAAATTTTGTCAAATATGTAAGGAATAACGTATTGTTAGCGTCGTATAATATTGTTTATTTTGAATAAAATACATGTACTAAGTTGAGCTGATATTTATTTTACTCTTAAAGCTTCTACTAAGATAAATAACATTATAAACAAACATGCTAGCAGCAACAAGACTAGCGCTGCAAAACAATACAATATGAATGTATTTATCAGTGCAATGCCATACTTAACTAACATATTAGCTCCATATATACACTATATTGCCAGAAGTATTGGGTCGCCCCCTTCTAATGAACAGGTTTGACTACTTTAGTAATTTCTATGAGTATAAATCTTAATGTTTAAGCATATAATGATATTCTAGGGAATTGTGTGCTTCTAATTTTATAGCAAAAGTTTGGACAGGACCCTTTTCTATTCTAACATGACAATGCCTCTGTGTATAAGACAAGGTTCAAAAAGAAAATGACTGATTCAGTCAGTGTGGAAGAACTTGACTGGTCTGCATAAAACCAAGTCCTAATCCCAGTTGAACACTGGCTCTGGTGTGACTGTAAATGCAGACCTTGAGCCAAAAACTCATCACCAAACACCAATGACTTGTACAATATGTACAAGTCATTGGTGTTTGGTGATGAGTTTTTGGCAATGGGTTCATTTGGCAATGAACAATGGGTTCAGTCATTTTAGACACTTCCAAAACTGTTGCAACAGAGATGGAAATACAATTTTTAAATACATGAATTATGTTCCCATCGTTGTTGCCACAGATTTGGAAGTGCATTTTTCTGTTCTAAAGAAGGGGGTCCAATACTTTTGTCTATATAGTGTATGTACAAGTCATTGGTGTTTAGTGATGAGTTTTTGGCTCAAGGTCTGCATTTACAGTCACACCAGTGTTCAACTGGGATTAGGGCTTGGTTTTAAATTTATTTTAACCCTACCCTGTTGAAAAAAACAGCATATGCTGGTTAGGTATGTTTTGAAGCATAGCTGCTGGTTTAAGCTGGTCCTGAGCAGGAGCTAATTGCTTAGGACCAGCTTAAACCAGCTTAAACCAGCTCAAACCAGCAGCTATGCTTCAAGACATACCTAACCAGCATATGCTGTTTTTTTTCAACAGGGTAATTATGAAAGAAAAAATACTATAGTAATTTATACTAATTTACAAATACAAATTTTGAACCATACTATAGTAAAGTGTATTATACTGTATGTATTATAGTGTTTACAACTCTTTGTTAATGAATGCCACAGCATACTGTAGTATTAACTATAGTGAACTGATAAACTCTATACTGTAGTATACTTCAGTTTTTACTACAGTAAACTGTAGTGTATTGTAGTATCCCCTGTAGTTGTAGAAAACTTAGTACAGTATTGGGTAAAGAGCAACTATAGAATTAGGCCTACCACAACAAATTAATTCAAGTACTTTACTATAGTATGGTCCAAGTCCAACAAGCCTGCCTTCAATCTTTTGGACTTAGAGGTCCCTAAATAATCCAAAAAAGGATTCCAGGTCCTGTAAAATAGAAAAGGTTTGTCCTTCGAGGCCGCGGAGAAAGCGACTAGTTTGCTAGTTGATGTCTAGTTTGCTGGATGATACTCTTTAACCTGTTGCTAAAATAGCAAGTGGATTTAACTAATCCCTTAATTTGATTATCCTGAAAGCATTCATTTCTCTTCACATTCAGCCCTTCATTTACTGAGAGTCACACATAAGACAGAGCTTCATACATCTAGAGCACATTATACATTACATTATGACTTCTAACCACTGACGGCTTTATTTTATACCTTTTTGTCACAGAAATGGCTCTTCTTTTGGCCTTGTTATGTTTCACAAGGTGAGTTAATGGACTAACAAGGTATATTTACTTTAAATGAGTTAACTTTAAAGCCTAATTTAACCTGACTTAGGTCTAAATTCACTGAAAGGACTAATCAAGATGGCAATTTCTCTCCGTGTAGTGTTGCAGATGTATTAGGAAAGCAAAAGATAAATTCAGAAAACATAACACGGATTCTCGACGGACTTCTTGAGGGTTATGACAATCGCCTGCGCCCAGGATCTGGAGGTAAGCACAGGCCTCACAGTGTAGAAATAAATGATTTAGTATGATTTAATACAGTAAAGAAAGTTTTGACATTTAATACAATACGTGGTTCAAAGATAAGACGTCCCATTTTGGTGTTTGCATCAAATTAAATTTACAAAAGTGATTTTATTATACATAGAAAGCATGTTAAATGCAAGAAAAGTGTCTATTTTAATAATTCTAATAACTTTTGTGAAAATAAAATGTGTGAAATACTGTTCTATTGTTATTCAGCGTAACATATATTTATGTAAAAATGAAACAACATACTTATTCTGACCTGTGCTTATTAAAATATTTATAAAAAAATAAGTGACCATACTACATTTTTATTATATTTTAAATGATTAAATATGCATTGCTGATGATAAATGAGTAAAATAGTGTTTTGAAGGATAGTGACAAAGATTGGTAAAGATTTTAAATGACAATAATTAGTATTTTAGGGCTGAACTGTGATCCGTATAATAGTCTTGTAATGTTATCTAGTTGTAAATATGCCTCTCAAGATTTTTTACTATTGTTACACTAAATGACATTTTCTGTAAATCATGGTAAAAATGCATGATATTTTATTGCTCAGAAAAATAAAATTAAACGGAATGCATTGTACTGAAAATATTTTTTAAAGCTGTATTAAACTTTATTGTTTTGATTTGTCTTTGACCCATGTATTTCATCTCATTTTGCTGTAACAATATAATATACTCACATTTCTGTATGTTGTTTATGTAATCTGTAATTAACTTTACAGTCTCTGTAACCGAGGTCAAAACAGACATATTTGTCACAAGTTTTGGACCAGTATCTGATGTTAAGATGGTAAGAAATTACAGCACCCAAATTTTACAACTTTATTTTTTGTGTTTTATTAATGTACAAATTTAATGTATTCATAGTGCTTCGTGTCTTGTGGCTAAAGTACTTTATAAGTAGAATAAACTAATATCAGTATATCAAGTCTCACCCACACTATGCTTAAAAAAGACTCAAATAATGAATTCATATCAGTTGTAGCCATAAAAAAGAACATGATTCACAGAAAGAAATTGTTCTTTTTCTCTCAGGAGTTCACCATGGATATGTTTTTCCGCCAAATGTGGGTTGACGAGAGGTTAGCCTTTCAGGGGCCCGTTGAAATCTTGCCTTTGAACAACCGCATGGTGGACAAGATCTGGACGCCCGACACGTTTTTTCGCAACGCAAGGACGTCCCTCGCACACAACATGACGTCTCCCAACAAGCTGTTTCGAATCATGCAAAACGGGACGGTCTTTTACACCATGAGGTAAAACAATCAGATGAGGGGAGTTTTGAAAAACCCTTGATAGCAAACCCTCAGAAATCTGTTTCAGTGTAAATGTGAATGTTTCAGTTGGGTCAATGGGTCAGTTTTTTGAAATTGAGATTTATACATCATCTGAAAGCTGAATAAATAAGCTTGTTAGGATCGGACAATATTTGTCTGAGATACAACTATTTGAAAATCTGGAATCTGAGGGTGCAAAAAAATCTAAATATTGAGAAAATCTCCTTTAAAGTTGTTCAGATGAAGTTCTTAGCAATGCATATTACTAATCAAAAATTAAGTTTTAAAATATTTACAGTAGGAAATTTACAAAATATCTTAATGGAACATGATCTTAATATCCTAATGATTTTTGGCATAAAAGAAAAATGGATAATTCTGACCCATACAATGTATTGTTGGCTATTGCTACAAATATACCCCAGCGACTTAAGACTGCTTTTGTGCTCCAGGGTCACATATTATAATAGCCAATAATTTGGGACATCGAATAAATGCTTGTTTTCTTTATATTCCAGGCTGACTGTAAGTGCAGTGTGTCCAATGCTGTTGATGGACTTTCCTATGGATGGACACACATGTCCTCTCCTGTTTGGAAGCTGTAAGATCTGTCTGTCTGTCTGTTTTCCATGCATCCTTTCATCCACCGTTCTTCAACTGCTTTCTCTAATACCTTCAGATGCTTACACTAATCGTGAAATTGTCTACACGTGGAGGAAGGGTCTTCAAGCGTCTGTAGATTTTCCTCCTGAATCATCAAGCTTACTTCAGTATGATCTTCTGGGCCAGACCTTGTTCAGCGAAACATATAAATTCAGCACAGGTGTGTTTTCATGTATTGCTCAGTTTTCCCTAAAGCATGCTAGATGTCTTGTACTATTACTAGTAGGGGTGTGCAATATTTATCGTCTGCGATAATATCATAATTGTTGTTTTAACGATATGTGGACTGATATAATGGAGTCATTCACTTTGCAAAAAAACAAAAACACGTCTTGAGAGTCATTCACTGTGATGAAGCCTATTAGAATGCAGTTAAACTGACCCGATAATTCGAGTTATGAAAGCAAAAAATGGGCTAACACTAAAATTGGTATATAGTACAAGTAGTGCTGTCAAATGATTAATTAAAGTTTTTGTTTATATAATATATGTGTGTATACTGTATATGTATTATGCATATATAAATACACACACATGCATGTATATATTTAAGAAAAAATATGTTAAGTTTATACATTTAAAATATTTATATATGATATCAATTATATGAATATAAATGTATGCACGGAAATATTTACAAAATATATACTGTATGTGTGTGCATTTATATGCATAATAAATATACACAGTATACACACATATAGGCTATAATGTAAACAAAAACTTTTATTTTGGATGCGATTAATCACGATTAATCATTTAACAGCACTATTTACAAGCAAGAGTGCAGTTTTCCTGAATATTAGCACGTGAATGTGATATTACTTTATACTGAGCGAGTTACATTTTTTTAGACACAATATTGTCCTTTTTTCTTTTGTTTTGCTAACGGAAATAGTTCGAAATAAAGCCGGAGCAGGACATTTGTCATTTGTGCATCTCAGAGCAACACTTTGAATGAATGAATCTGTTTTTGAACGAATCATTTGAATCAATGATTCAATGATCCATTCTTAAATTCCGTTTCTAAATGAACCATCTGCTTTGAATGAGTCATTTGAATGAATGATTCAATGAATCGCTCATTAAGACAGGGACTTGCCGCCCTCTACTGGTGGTTT
This sequence comes from Tor tambroides, assembly GCA_021397915.2. Classification (NCBI taxonomy): domain Eukaryota; kingdom Metazoa; phylum Chordata; class Actinopteri; order Cypriniformes; family Cyprinidae; genus Tor; species Tor tambroides. The sequence continues at coordinate 15,772 of JAFVLL020037532.1, read as the reverse complement.
TAGGATCATATCTATTTATCCATGACAAGCCTAAACCAGCCAAGTTACCAGCATAAAACACACTAAGCTAAATATTGTTTAATTATCGAAAAATCACAGAAGCAATATCACACTCCCCTATCACTATGGTAAATGACTTATCTAATTGTGTGTGTTAAGAGGTACAATTCCCGGCCAGCTTACCCTCTGAGAGGCAATCTAAGATGCTTAACTGATCAGGCCTAATTCATGAGGTCTGTAAAAATAGCTGTGTTACAATAAGCCCGTTTCAGCCTCTGATCGTGTCCCGAGGATGACCGGGGGCTCAGTAATGAGGAATTTATAGGCAGGCATAAAGCAGGGACCACTTGCTGGGTGCCCAATCAGATCTGTGGGAAGTGGATCAGGCTCAAACCCAAAAGAAAGATCTGTGCTTGCTTACTTTTTCTTGTAATTAAGGACAGAAATAAAGAGCCAAAATTCCCTCTGAATGTTTTGGAGTCGTGTTCGGCCAAATGGGCTTGATCAGAGCATCATATGGATGTATTGAATCTGCACGATTTGTCTTCATCACTGTCCTCCTCTAATGTCTTGGCACCGTCTAGGTCTGTATTCTGTCCAGGTTGTCCATTTCTATCTTCAGAGGAAGCTTGGCTACCATCTCATCCAAACGTACATCCCATTGATTATGGTGGTTGTGCTGTCACAAGTCGCTTTCTGGATCAACAAGGAGTCTGTCCCGGCTCGAACAGTGGCTGGTATGAATATGTCTTTTTAAATTAAACATCTATACTATCGTTCAATTTGGATTTTTGAAAGAGGTCTTTTAATGTTGATCAAGGCTGCATTTATTTGACCAAAATACAGCAAAATAGTGAAATATTATTACAATTTAGAATATCTGTTCTCTATGTGAATATATTGTAAACTGTAATTTATTTCTGTGATCAAAGCTGAATTTTCAGCATCATTACTGCAGTCTTCAGTGTCACATGATCCTTCAGAAACTTTTGAACTTCAATATATGTTAGGCTATGTTTTAGTGTTTCATTGGGAAATTTGAGGCACAGTTTTAACATTTAATTGTAAAAAGAGGAAAATTAAGAATCAGAATATTTTTCAATAGCTGCTCACCCATCATCTCACAGTCATCACTCATGACATGCTATAGTCTGTATTTATTCTATTGAATATTATACCACTCTTACTGTTGCTGTTGCAATATGTAGTACATATATTTTGCACAGTATGCCGTTTTTCTGTATGTATGGAACAACTGGAGGACACACCACAAAATGTATTGGAAACAAAAGAGTAGATTGCGTAGAATACTGCATCCCACAATGCAATGCGTTTGTTTTGACCTTCCATTTCCAGTACGATAAATGAACTGAAAGTAATATCAGCCTCAATTTTTAATCTGTTTCTTGAATTTTTATTTGATCGTAACTGTTGCATTTTTACAAAAAAGAAAATTAAAATGGCAAAATAGCAGTTATAAGAATTTTTATACGTTTTTAAAATTATATATATATATATATATATATACTCTCTCTCTCTCTCTCTGTGTGTGTATATATATATATATATATATATATACTGTATATATGTATATGTATATGTGTGTGTGTGTATACTTAGCTTATATATATGTGTATATATATATATATATATTTTATAAAATTCCTTTTGCATTTTAGTACTTCATCTGTAAATTATTTTCAGTTAAAACAGCATTTCCAAATTTACAGTTTTTCATCTAATTATAGATCTAATTATTTATATATATATATATATATATATATATATATATATATATTTTATTTCAGCTTTATTTCAATTACTGAAAATAATTTGTAATATTTTGCATTTTAGTTTTACTTAACAATAACCACACTGGAACTGTACAGACACACTAATTTTTTCTGTATACAATACCAATTTTAATTTCCAAGATGATAACTGAACACCGTTTGCTGGAACGTATAATGAGTTCATGTAACCACAATGTAACAAACAACATAATTCATACTGTTTCACATGCTATTTAAAAATATAGTATACTAGTGGTCTTAAAGGGATAGTTCACCCAAAAATGAAAATCTATCATCATTTACTCACCCTCAAGTTTTTTCAGACCTGTATGAGTTTATTTCTGCTGTTGAACACAGAAGAAGATATTTTGAAGAATGTTGGTAACCGGACAGTTGCTGGTAGCCATTGACTTCTATAGCATGGAAAATCAATTCTATGGAGGTCAATGGGGACCAGCAGCTGTTTGGTTACTAACATTCATACAGATTTGGAACAACATGAGGGTGAGTCAATTTTTGGGTGAACTATCCCTTTAACTATTCCCCGTTTAGTTTTTTTTCCATGTTCTCAGTGTTTCTGGGATAATTTCTCATGTAAATCTGCTCTTGCGTCTTCACATAATCTCCTGTGACCTTCAGGAATCACCACTGTGCTCACCATGACCACTCTGAGCATCAGCGCCCGCTCCTCGCTGCCCAAAGTCTCCTACGCCACCGCCATGGACTGGTTCATCGCCGTCTGCTTTGCCTTCGTGGCTTCGGCCCTCATCGAGTTTGCCGCGGTCAACTACTTTGCCACGCTCGAGGCCAACAGGGAAAAACGCCGGCTCTCCAGGGCCTCTGTTCTGGAGTCCATAGCCCAGGGCAGTGACGACGAGCCGGAGACGGTAACGATCTCCTGCGAGCCTCGCTTAATTAACACCACACTCTGGTCACATGGAGCTCCTGGTTATACGATATGCACAACACGAGCGCTGCTCTTCACAAACCAGTGAGCTGTGTCACCGTTATCGTGATGCTAAATGAGCGTTGCTGCATCTGCATATATATATATGCGCCTCCCACAGGGACGGTTAAATACCTCTAAAGACATACAGTGGAGGCCAAAATGATTAGAACACTAGTGTGTCCACAAATGGTTGTAAGTCAGTTATTTCTATCTTTGGCTGTAGTGTGTCAGTAGGAAATATCAGTTTGCATTTCCAAACATTCATTTAGCCATTAATAGTAATAATCCAGTGAGATTTTTGTGCTCCACACAGGGATCTGATCTGATCATCATCAGTCTGTCTGGAGTGACATGAAGAAACAGAACAAACTGAGTCAGACTAAATCCAGAAGAACTGGGTCTCCAAGACGCTTCAAGAAAGCTACCTGCAAAGCTCCTGAGAAACTCTGCTCGAGTGCACCTAGAGCAAAAGCTGCTTAAACACAAAGCATGCTCACAACAAATGTTACCCTGGAGCACAAAAGCAGTCTTAAGTCGCTGGGGTATATTTGTAGCAATAGCCAAAAATACATTGTATGGGTCAAAATTATTAATTTTTCTTTTATGCCAAAAATCATTAGGATATTAAATAAAGATCATGTTTCATGAAGATATTTAGTAAATTTCCTACTGTAAATATATCAAAACTTCATTTTTGATTAGTAATATGTGTTCCTAAGAACTTCATTTGAACAACTTTAAAGGTGATTTTCTCAATATTTAGATTTTTTTGCACCCTCAGATTCCAGATTTTCAAATAGTTGTATCTCAGCCAAATATTGTTCTATCCTAACAAACCATACATCAGTGGAAAGATTATTTATCTAATTTATATAATCTCAAAATTAACACTTAAGACTGGTTTTGTGGTCCAGGGTCACAAATGTTGATTTAATTTAGTTAATAGAAATTAATTGATTAAGATAATATATTTAAAACATTATTTTTGACTGCATCCTCATTTTACAGCATTTTTACACAAGTGTCTAAAACTTTGAACAGCACTGTAGCTTTGCAGGGAGGTCTCTTGAAGCGTCTTGGAGACACAGTTCTTCTGGATTGAGTCTGTCTCAGTTTGTTCAGTTTCTTCATGTCACTCCAGACAAACTGGATGATGATCAGATCTCTGTGTGGAGCACAAAAATCTCACTGGATTATTACAATTAATGGCTAAATGAATGTTTGATATTTCCTACTGACACACTACAGCAAAAAATAGAAATAACTGACTTAACCTCATTTTTAGCTGCTGAAAATACTAGTGTACTAATCATTTTGGCCAGCACTGTATTTAGCACGCGTAACTAAATACATAACACACAGCTCAGCCTTTAATGCATGTGTTAAGAAGTGAATTGTTGAGGTGTTCATCGAGGAGTCATTCCCCTGCTCTCTTGCAGCCGCGTGTGAGTTGTAGTTCTTATCTGTTGTGCTGAGCTGGATATGGTAATTCTACAGGCGTGCGGCGTCTCCCGGGACCGCTCTCACGCGGGGAGCTCATGGTTGGGTTTTAAAAATAGCCGCCCGTATTAAAACTGCGAGCCATGACTCTTGTAATCTCTCACCTGTGCTGTGGATCCACTTGCTCCAGTTCTCTCCGGCATGAGGGGTGTAGTTTAACCTCTTATTTTTATAAAGTGCAATAAAATGTTTTAGAAATGTTGCTATATATTGGTGAGTCCAGTTAATCAATTGATATTTGGCTATTTTAAGATGATTTGGCAGATGTTTCGCAACTGTTCGGCTGGTGAAATCCATTAAATCTAGAATTTTGTTAGACACAAGGATTTCCACATACAGAATTAAACAAATTTTGCTGAATATTTGAACAGCCAGAAAGTACCATTGTGCATTATAATGTGTAGAAATGTATAAAGCACAGTTCACTCATAAGTCAAGCCAAGCAGGTTTTTGTGGTCAACATGGTGAATTTGTGTGACAAACTTGAACCTGTTGCAAGTGGAATCTGTGTGGAAATCTCAATTCTCACTTGTGTGGATTTCTATTGAAATGTCTGGATTTCACCTGCCGAACAATGGTAGATGTGGTGGCACCTTTAAGTCAGAGTAAATTTTGAGTAATTATGATCTTCAATAACTGTGTTTCTTTTTATTTAAAGCTGATATGTGTTTTTTCCTATCTGTAAGTGTTATACAGTGTTGTGAAAATCCCGATTTCTTCTGTTTTTGTGTGTATCTCATACTTAAGTCTTTCAGAAATGAAAACAAAATCTAAAATAAAACAAAGGCAACAAATACAAAATACTTTTTAAATGAGCAAAAAAGTCTAATCAAATTTCAAATTGATGATCATTTTAGAATAGCCTCTTTTTTGCTTCAGTAAAAATAAATAAATAAATGCATAGAATTGTATGTGTTTATTATTTAGTATGAAACAAAAAGAGAATAAATCGGGATGGGGGCAAATACTTTTTCACAGCATTGTACTTTAGGGCGTAACTTGTCACACCCTTTGTTCAGTACACTCAAATGATACCCTTGAATCCCATTCCTGAGAAGTGTGCAGTTTAATTTTTACACTGCCAATTTTTCACCTGGTGGATGATAAAGCCTGTGAAAAAACTCCATAGACTTACACTGAAGGCAGGACCAGAGCTTGTTGGTGGGCTCTTATCACATGATCAGTATCATTAAAGGGATAGTTCACTCAAAAATGAAAGTTATGTCCAAATTTACTCACTCTCAAGTTGTTTCAAAACTTAATAAATAGCAAATAAATTTCTTTCAGCTGTTGAACACAAAAGATGATGTTTTGAAGAATGTTGGTCACCAAACAGTTGACGGTAGCCATTCGCTTCCATAGTATGGAAAAAATACTTTAGCTATCATCAGCTGATTGGTTACCAATAGTGCTGTCAAACGATTAATCGCATCCAAAATAAAAGTTTTATTATTAATAAATTTTTATTATTTATTTATTTATTATATATATGTGTGCTGAGTATATTTATTTTGTATATATATAAATACACACACATTCATTATATATTTTGAAAATATTTACATATTTATATTTATATTAGTATAATTTATATTATATATCAATCTATTTAATATATAAACATAATATATTTTTCTGAAATATATACATGCATGTGTGTGTGTGTGTATATATATATATATATATATATTATGTATATTTAAATACACACATATACAGTATATATTTTTGAAAATATTTACATGTATATATTTATATTAATATAATTTGTTATGTAAAAATCTATTTAATATATAAACATAATATATTTTCTGAAATATATACATGCATGTGTGTCTATATATATATATATATATATATATATATTATATACATATACATATATATTTATATATATATTTATTATGTATATATAAATACACACACATACAGTATATATTTTGAAAATATTTATATGTATACATATATATTATATATAAATCTATTTAATATGTAAACAATTTATTTTTCTGAAATATATACATGCATGTGTGTCTATTTATATATACATAATAAATATACTCAGCACACACACATATATTATGTAAACAAAAACTTTTATATTTCACTAATTACCTACATTCTTTAAAATATCTTATTTTGTGTTCAGCAGAAGAAAAAAACTCTTACAGGTTTTGAACAAGTGGACAATGAGTAAACAATGACAGAATTTTCCATTTTGGGTGAACTGTCCCTTTAAACTGCTTTATATGAAGCTATTTTGTCTAATTGTCTGTTCATCACACTTTTATTTAAGGGATATTTTAATCAGTTCTGTCTCTGTTATATATCTCTTGTATCAGGTGGCATTGATTCGTGTTCTTCACGGTTTGTTTGTATCGCAGCCTCAGTCTGAGACCAGTGGCTTTACCCGCAGAAGACGGGCCAACTCTGTGTCTGAGGCGCCCAGGACTCGCTATCCCATCTTCCTCCAGGGCTCGGCCGTCCCACCCAACATGATGCTGGCGGGCACCAGTGCCATAGACAAATACGCCCGCATCCTCTTCCCTCTGGCCTTCGGGATCTTCAACCTCATCTACTGGTACATCTACCTCAGCAAGGACACCATGGAAAAGCCCAGGTCTGTGCTCTGAGAACAGAAAAGAGGAGGGAGTTTTTAGTATTTTTTTAGTATGTTTAGACCTGTCGCAATAATCAATATATCGACTTATCGTGCAATATATGTGCATGATAGCGTTGTAGTCAAGACCACCTAATCCGAGACCAAGACAAGACCAAAACCAGACCAGCATTGCTCAAATTCATCTAATCACTGAAAAAATGATTCATTGAATTTACTCAATTTTTTAAAGTAAGTGGTTGCAATCAATTTATTTTAGCTACATTTAAATAAACAAATTTGGCTGACTAACTTTCAACATATTTTTTAAAAATTAAGTATAGCTAAAATAAATTGTTTGCAACCACTTACCTTAACATATTTTTCAGTGCATTTACTATGCACTACTAAATGCCTTATTTTTAATCATTAAATACAATAATAAGACACTTACAGAGCTGTTATCAATCAAATGAAATCTCTAACAACAAAATTCATCTTTGCACTGCAGTGCTGGCACAGAAGCTGCATCTGAATTGGTACAATTACAAATGCATACATAAAGTTTAAAAATTGTTTACTGAATGTTTTTATAAAAACAATATCTTTTTTTCAAAACAGTTCTCTTGCTCTTGTGATATTGCTTAATTATATCATATTATTATATAAAAATCCACATCTCATACACTCAAGCACTTTTGTTGCAACAATATCTTGAATTTTATGGGTGTATGTATTAATTTTGGTGACATTTTTGACACAGTCCCTCAATAATTTCTGACCCGGTGTAACAGTATAAATCATTTGTTCTCAGCCAGGGGCCCACTATGGGGCCTCAAGATGACTTAAAATTGTTTAACATAAAACAAAACAAGCATTAAAATGAACTAAAGCAGGTTAAAGATATTGTAGTATTTTTATAATGAATATACATCTTTCTAGTCATGCTAAGCTCTAAAATATTTTGTTTGAGTGGAGGGGCTTCAAATAATGTTGTGGACAATAGAGGGGCAGTCAAACATTTTCAGATCCACTGGTAAAAATAAATGATTTATTTTTGTTATTTAGTTATTTAAGTAGTTATTGATTGCATTTGAAGTGGAAGTTTTACATCCAATCACATTAATGATGGTTGTAAATAAATCAGACGATTTAGTGATATCCTGCAGTTGTGGTCTTGAAACAAAATCCAGAGTCCTCTTAGTCTAAAAATCTAAAAAAAGTCTCAAAAAAAGTCAAAAAATGAGTCTTAAGACCGGTCTTGAGTACTACAACACTAGTACGTGACCTCAATCATTTTTGGCGACGCAATATATTGCCCTGTTTATTTACATAAAAATGAATATTGCCATGTTTCTTGCATTCCTCTTGCGCCGGTGTCTTTTGCAGCGTCTCGTTCATAACGTGGTGTAGTCATGAGGTGCTAGTTCACATTTAAGAAATGCTTCTACAAAAGCAGTTTCATCTGCAGATATGGCCTTAGTTAGGGATCTGTGCCTTTGTGCATACAGACATCTCTGATGAGTAGGGATGGGGTTTTTCAGTAATAATGTAGTGCACCCGTAATTTACTGAGAAAACAAGCTCAGGGGAAAATCTTATGACAAGATCTTTGTGCATTTTTCTTTGTTCTACTTGTTACTTTGCACTTTTTGTAAGAAAATGTATATTTACTATTTATTCAAATTGTTTAAGGTATCTAATATTTTGATACTTCATTTCCATGATCTAAATATTCTTATTTGAAAGTGTGTAGCATTATTATGCTGTTAAATTATATTTATATAATTATGATTATATATTCAGTAGCATAAAATGCTCTTAAAATGACAATAATATCGCTTATCGCAGTTATTTCTGGGGCAATATATCGCATAACAAAAAGCTGTTATCGTGACAGGCCTAATTATGTTGAGTTCTTTCTCTCAGAATCAGAATTAGCTTTATTCGTCAAGTGTGCACAGACACACAAGGAATTTGTTGGGTTTTTTTAAGGTGCTCTTGGTACATACAAGAACAGAAAACATTAAATAATAAGACTTTACAATAACTAATAATAATGTGTATGAATCTGGAACAGAAGATTTATGTACAGATTTGTGAATTATTTGCTTTATATACAGCTGTATAAATAAAGAGATATGCATTTGCATACTTGAATTACAGAAAACAGGTGTGTTAGCTGTTTAAGCTGGAGATGGCACACTCTTAAAACTAAAGGTGCTTAAAAGGTTCTTCACAGCGATGCCATAGAAGAACCGTTTTTGGTTCCACAAAGAAGCATTCAGTCAAAGGTTCTTTAAAGAACCATCTCTTTATAATCTGAAGAACCTTCTTTCGCCACAAAGAAGCTTTTGTGAAACAGAATGTTAAAAGTTCTTTATGGAACCATTCAGACAAAAAAGGTTCTTCTATGGCATCATGAAGCACCTTTATTTTTTAAGAGTGCATGGGGAAAAAAACAGTTTTATGCCTAGAGGTTCTAGTGCACAGAGATCTGTAGCTAGTTATAAAGGGAGAAAATCACAGACAGCTGAGATTAAATTTGTGCTCACGGCCGCAATTCTGCAATTCTGACTTGTAAAAAGTGTTCACGTCTGAATTTTCTGAGAGAATTGCATGCAGAAACACTAAAAAAGCTGCTGAATCAGCAGTGAAATCTAGTTAGGTAGGTATCTGGTAACATTTCTGTTTCATTATTCACATAAATCGCTATTTTTTTATATCTTAATAATGCAAGATTAATCTAAAAATATACAATACAGTACACAGTGCTGGGTAGAGGACTTACAAATTGTAGTCCATTACAGAATACAAATTACATGACAAAAATGGTTGTATAATCTGAATTACACATATATTGAGTAATGTAGTCTATTTTAAATTACTTTTGACCAAACTTGTTTATCACATAGACTTGAATGTGATTACAATATTGCTAAAAAAAAAAAACTACCAAAAAGAAAGAAAGAAAATATATTTTATTCTTTAATTTTTTTGTGTGAAGAGGATATACAACCGCACACTCACTTGCAAATAAACTACTTTATTTATTAAACCTGCACTGACCTGCTCCTCATATGGTGTGCTTGTGCTTGTTTATTTTATTCTTTAATTATTTGTTATCAATATCATGAAATGCATTAAACATTACATTACAGCAGGGTTTCCCAGACTGGGGTTCATGAAAAGCCAGTGATTAATGAAATCCAAAAACTATCAAAAGCTTGGGAATCTCTAAATTACATGAACAAACATTAATAAACATAATATTATATAGCCAAAGTCTTCTAGGTTTGAAATATTTTGTCCGGACGTCCAATATTAATAATTAATGAAGGACACTGGATATGATGAAGACGTAGTATTTCACCGCTGTGCATCAGCAGTGTTTAGTAACTTGCATAATTATTAGTCTTGATTTTATAAGTGGAAGATTCATTTAGAAAGAGATTTAAAAGAACAAAATAAGAACTGGGGTGAATCAACAAATTAAGAATAATGTTTTGTCATTGTGTGAATAATATGCAATCATGTAACCCATAAAAAGTAACTGTAATCTGATTATGAGCATTTTAAAACATAATGTAATCTAATTAAGTTCTTAATATTTGGAAAACGAAATTGACAATTTTGTTTTTTCTTATATTTGCTAATATGTGACCCTAGACGACAACACCAGTCTTAAGTCGCTGGGGTATATTTGTAGCAATAGCTGACAATACATTGCATGGGTCAAAATTATCCATTTTTCTTTTATGCCAAAAATCATTAGGATATTAAGTAAAGATCATGTTCCATGAAGATATTTTGTAAATTTCTTACAGTAAATATATCAAAACTTAATTTTTGATTAGTAATATGCATTGCTAAGAACTTCATTTGGACAACTTTAAAGATGATTTTCTCAATATTTTGATTTTTTTTTTTTTTTTTTTTTTTCTTTGAAAATTTCTGAACCTAAAACAGCCGCGGGACTCGAGCAGGTGAAAACAGGAGAGATGATGTTCCTTCTGGGTGACTCTGTTGCTGCGGTTGTTGAGGTTAGAGCCCCATCCAAGATTTATCAGGGCCAACTCCTACAAAAAACCTGCTATATATTTCCTTTCTTCTCCAAATCCTTGATTCATCTGATTTGTTCAAAGGGATCATGAAGCAAACGTCACATTTAATCCCAAATTTCCCTCAATGCCGAAGGCGTGAGATTTACCGAATCAAGAAAATCAACACATCCTCTCAAAATAGAGTCACTTATCAAACTCAAACGCTGAAGTTTCATTATTTGTTTTCCTGAGGGGAGCTAAAGGCAGTCATTTGAGGCCTTTTGCAATGTACCGCCTGAAACATTAGATGCAATAACGTACGATGCTACGCATTAGCACCCAGATTTCACACGGAAAAAATGATTTTCATCAAACATTAATCATTGACGTCAGGATACGGGCATGTATGCCATGTTTTCCATCTCTGCTGATCTTGTATTTGTCTTTCATTGTGTTTTATCTCCACAGGGAGATCGAGTGAGTTTCTCCTGAGAAGACGAGACCGTGTACTCCACTTTCCTTTGGACCTCTGTCTCTCACTTTCGTCATCTAGCAACTTCATCCCTGATAGATCACGAGGCAGTCTAACACTATTTGACAAGCATTTGATCCTGTTCCTTTCCTATTTTATCACCTGTATAGACTTTACACTCCATTTGCCTTTATATTGGCAGCCGAGGGCCACGTTGTTATACTAACCCTGGTACATTGCAAACCCTCCTCTAGTTCTGCTCTTCTGCATGTGTGTGTGTGTGTGTGTGTGTGTGTGTGTGTGTGTAGCACACTAAGGAGTTGATGACATAATCTGCAGCTCTAACTGGTGATGCAACATTCACCCAATGCTTTCAGTGGCCTGCCCTCTACAGAGACACGGCTCGCACTGCACTAGATCAAAAGCGCCGGGTTTATACTGACAGCTTCAAAGATTTCGCCTTGGAAATAGAGGAGAAAAAGTGCATCCATAGAACTCAACTTGTACGAACACCATTCGCGCGTGCACGTTTGCAGACGCGTACGGCGCCTCTCTTGACGCGGTGGCGCTGTAATAGAGGGATGGAGTAAATCTCAGCGTGGGGGGTGATATTTAATATGTATTCTCAGCTCACGGTCTGTTTGATGTTCTCTGATGTTTCTCTGTGCATCTTTCTCTCTCTGTTGGGAGAACATGCACATGCCCAGGAATGCATGAATGCATACAACTCAAAAGACTATTGTGCTTAACATAATAAATGGGTTTTAAAACCCATCTGGAGGAGACAATGTGGCACTGAAGAATAGACGTGAAGGTGCTAATGTAATAATCTCAGGAATTAAGAACTTATACTTGCATTATGTACTTGAATAATGCATGTATGCATTAGCATTTCTCGTCTAATTAAGATATTTTTTCTTTATATGTGTTATTTGTTTGATGGTCAACTCATGCAATCCACTAAACATTTCATGTTAAACCCTCATGTTGTGTTAGTATCACTTGGAGAGTATTTTTTCTGAAAATAGTAATGTTATTGCATTGGACTAAGACTTACTGACTTTGCTCACACAGGGTATAACAACCAAAATACTTAATAAAAATAAAAATGATATATATGTATATACTGTGTGTGTGTGTCTGTGTGTGTGTGTGTGTGTGTGTATTTTACCCACCTTGTTACACTTGTGCTGTTCCTGGTCAAAAATGACCGGCCTACAAAAAATTGTTTGTACTTCTCTCATTATGCTATATTTTTTTCTAAATCTTGGGTCAATCTTTTTATGAACTTGTTTTCTTTCAATTAGCAAAGGTTTTGTATTTCTTTTTGGAATTGACTGATCGTAGACCTCATTGATCTGAGTTCATGCACCTTTTGAGTGAACACTGCCAAAATTATCCACAAATACAGCCAAGGCCTACAACCAACCAGAACTGCATAATTTTAATTGCATAATGAGAGAAGCAATTATAAAGGCCGAGCATTTTTGACCCAGAAAATTAGGAAAAGGACTTTCAGTATAGCACTGAAAGGGTTAAAAGTGATTAGGTAACACTTTATTTTAAGGTGTCCTCCTTACACGTTACATGTACTTGCTATTATAATAATAAATTATGCATAATTACAGTCAAACCAAAAATGAGTCAGACACCAGATATAATTTTTGATATTGTTTTACTAGTGGGTGCAGGACACTGTAGTTCATAAATGTAAGTGAGGATAGCAAAATAAAGAGAACTGTGACATACTATACCCAAAAATTCTTCATACAGTGGACTGCCAGTAAAATTTGGGATCAAAAAATATTCAGACACTTTGATCTAACCATGTTTTGCTTAAGTGTATTTTCTTTACTTGCTAATGTGACCTTTTAACACCACAGACTGAACAAAATGAAGCATTGCTTGGTAATTGTTTGACCTAAATTGGTATTATCTAACTGTGTACTTAAATTTAACAGCTGAATATTTTTTTGGTTGATTGTAATCCATTACATACCTTTCTATCAAAGTTGACATTATCAAGATGAATTTGGGTTACACTTTATTTTAAGGCGCCCTTGTTACAGTGTAATTATACATTTAAGTACTGAGTAATATTAATTAACTACATGTACTTACTATATGGTTAGGGTTAGGATCAGGGTTTGGCTTGCATATAATTATGCTTAATTTATTGTTGTTATTATAGTAAGTGCATGTGTAACAAGGACACCTTAAAATAAAGTGTTGCCTGAATTAGTTCTGACACAGTTTAACTCTGAGTTCTTGTCATATTTTATTACCATTTTCTAAACTATAGTGAATAAACTGAGATATAATGTGAGAAATATTAAAGGTGTCTGAATATATTTTGGTTTGACTGTACATGAAAGTAACCCTAAGCCAAAAAAACACTAAAAAAAAAAAAAAAAAAAAGATTCATTTGAATTTACTAAATTTTTTAAGGTAAGTGCAATCAATTTATTTTAGCTACATTTAAATAAACAAATTTAGTTGACTAACTTTCAACATATGTATATATATAATGTATCTAAAATAAATTGTTTTCAATCACTTACCTTAAAAAAATGTAGTATTTTTTTCGGTGTTATCCTAAAACTAACCCATATAATAAGTACATGTAGTTAATTAATATTACTCAGTACTTAATTGTATAATTACACTGTAACAAGGACACCTTAAAATAAAGTGTAACCAGTGATTATTTTTGAAATTTGGTGCCTCTTATGGCACAGAATTTACCCACTTTTTCATCTTCACATCGTTATAACCTACATTTTGTAGTTTTTAGTAAAACTTAATTAGTTTTGAGGTCATCTAAATACTAGATCTCCTTAAAATTGACAAAATAATTTTTTAACAGATTTAAAATTCTTGGGAAGACGGACTAAAATGATCGATGACTTATCCTGCACTCAGGGGCGTGTTCAACTTTTCGTCCAATCAAATGCTTTCTGGAATGAAAAAGCCCCTCCCCTAATGCCACCTGTTTCGCTTTAAGGGTTGTAATTTAAAGTATAGCTACTGTCTAATTTCAATAGGCATTACATAGCGAAGAAACCTCTCATTTGCTCTTTTAACTGTAATATGTTGAATATGTTTTCTCACAATAAACACATTGCGAAAACTCTTTATTTTGAGACCTTAAAGCAAATGTTAATGACCTGAAGTTCGCTATGACTAAACCCCATCGTGTCACCTTCCAAGTTCCACATTCACACACAGGACTAAAAAAAAAAATGCTGCATGAAGATCACCTGATGTCTTCTTCTTCTTCTTCTTCTTCTTCTTCTTCTTCTTCTTCTTCTCTTGACTTGGTTTATTCAGTCGTCCCTTTAATTTTTCCCCCGCAATGGAAACAGCTCATCCAGCATCATCATGAGCTGCTCTTTGATCTGGAGCTGTCGTGTGCGCATGCGCAGCTCATTGCCTTCGCTGCACTGGCTTCAGTAAGTTGGATGTGCGCTGTCTTCATCATCACATTCAAAAGCCCATCAAAACTGTTGCGATGGAGAGTATCGGAAAAACCCCGCATCTCCTCCTGTTATGTCCGCTGATCGTGGCCGTGACGTGCGGGCAAAGGTAGGCTTGCGTTTTGTGGCGTTTCAGAAAAGAAAATGATGTGTTTTTGAGATGTAAGAGGAATTTAAGAACGTCTCGTGATATTATTGCAGTAGCAGAGACCCGAGCAATATGCCGGTGGTCAAAGACACCGTGGACAGACTCATGAAAGGATACGACATTCGGCTGAGGCCAGATTTCGGAGGTAATGCTTGAGTAAAATTCGTATAATTGTTGCATTTGGATTGTCACGCGCACTAACATGCCCAATTACTCATGCAAACCTTGTTCATTCATCTCAGTCCCTGATCAGGCGTGCATGTCAATGCATGAGAAAAATGAACGCACGCTTATTTACCGCTATTTCATTTTTTCCCAGCGAGGGAGGCTAACTTGGGGATCAATTCAATTTGCAGCGCAACTTTTGTTGCATCATGACAGCAAATGAAATGGCATGCTTTAAAATCTCCTTTGATGCACGCATACGAGTCCATCATAGAAGATGCTCGAGCTGTTATTGATAGAAAGACGCCTCTAACTGTGCATTTGTCAGTCATGCAGTTGCGTTCACCTCCAGTGCTTGTAACAAATCAACAATTTCATGCGCAATGCCACGTGAATTTGGGGTGTTGGTGTTTCATATACATATAATGCATGCAGTTTCATATACAGAATGAGATTTGGTGTCATTTGGCACCTGCACGTACAAGTGTGGGTATATGCATGCATGCAATTTCCCTTTTAATCATTTTTTTCCCCCCTTTCTCTCCATCAGGCGCTCCGGTGGCGGTAGGGATGAATATAGACATAGCCAGCATAGACATGGTATCCGAAGTAAACATGGTATGTTGCA
>JAFVLL020037531.1:0-88558 GCA_021397915.2 Tor tambroides | reverse complement strand
GAAATTATTAAAAGAAAATCATTCCCCAAACGTTCTGCTGTATGGCCTTTTGAGATGAGGGGACATATTTACATATAAATGCAGACATACAAGAGCATATTTGCCGCACTGTACATTTGAATCACTTTGTATGTGTGCATATAGGTAATAGCAGTGGAGAATTCAACCATTTCCCAGAAGACCCAGAGTTTGCTGAAATTATCCAGAGGGCTGAGCAGGCCATAGAAAATGGTGTTTTTCCCGAACGCATCTCACAAGGATCCAGTGGAAGCTACTTTGTCAAGGATCCCAAAGGGGTATGTGTATTTGATTTGTTTAATTTTGAAATCGACCCTGAAATAATCGGTTTTAAAAGTCATAACAGAAAACAAAAACTAATAGTGTGTGTGTATATATATGTATATATATATATAATATAAAAAAAAAAAAATTAGAACTTCATAGTGCTTCTTAGTAGGTTTAGTGAGTATTCAAGCACCTCACGTTATTGTGCAGTTTGTACG
The DNA here is from genome assembly GCA_021397915.2 of Tor tambroides. Lineage (NCBI taxonomy): Eukaryota > Metazoa > Chordata > Actinopteri > Cypriniformes > Cyprinidae > Tor > Tor tambroides. The sequence goes on along the minus strand of JAFVLL020037531.1, from coordinate 88,055 downwards.
CAACATCATGCTTAGCAGTGGTTACCGTAGGATAATATATGCATGATCACCTCTCTCCTGTGAGCTAAACGAATATATTTATTCATGAATGTTAATGTGGAATCGGTTTGGATTCATTCTCTCAAAAAACACTTCCTTTTACGATATAATTCATAGTAGTTATTTTCAAATCTAGTGGTGTTAAATTAGATTTTTCTTGATGCCTGTATCTTCTCTCCTTTAGAAAATCATTGGGGTATTTAAACCCAAATCCGAGGAGCCTTACGGTCACTTAAACCCTAAATGGACCAAATATTTCCATAAAGTCTGCTGCCCGTGCTGTTTTGGCCGTGGTTGCCTCATTCCTAACCAGGGCTACCTCTCTGAGGCAGCTGCCTCACTCGTTGACCAAAAACTGGGCTTGGGGACTGTACCCAAAACTAAGGTGAGGATGGGTGTTATAGAAGCTTTTAAATCTACTTTAAGAAATATCTTTGCTGTTGGAATTAAGAACCAAACCTTTCGCCCTTTGTTTTCAGGTTGTGAATTTGGCCAGTGAGACTTTTCACTATAGTGCAATTGACCGTGCCAAATCCCGTGGTAAGAAATATGCACTGGAGAAAGTCCCCAAAGTTGGACGACGGTTTCACAGAGTTGGTCTTCCTCCAAAGGTAACGAAACGCCTCTAAAATGATCCCAATTCATCTACTCACCCTCGTTTGTTTCAAACCTCCTTGTTACAAGGAAATATTTTGCCAGTGTTCACACTGCTCTTTTCCATACAGTTAAACCATAATTGACACCCAAATCTAGGTTTTCCCGAATCCATATGATTGCTTGGTGTCATTATTTGCTGAAAATATTGAGTCGGTAGCTCTAAATTCTCATTTGCACTTTTTCGTTATAGTACATCTGTCTTGTCACGTCAATTGAATTGAGAGTAGCAGAGAGCAAGACTTCCAAAAAAATCATGATTTGTTGTTCTCTTGTGTAGGTGGGCTCATTTCAGTTGTTTGTGGAGGGCTATCATGAAGCAGACTACTGGCTGAGGAAGTTTGAGGCTGAACCTCTTCCAGAGAACATGAGGAAGCAGCTTCAGTCTCAGTTTGAGAGGCTGGTGGTGCTGGATTACGTCATCAGAAACACAGGTACTTAATGCTGGTCTTCAAGTTCTTTCTTTGTTCAATCCATTGTTCTTGAACTTATTCCCTTACCAAGCTTCACCATGGTAACTACAGTGTTCGTCTAATCTCAGATTTTTACTAACAGGGTTATTTTTACTAAATTGGCTATGCTGTAAAGTAACTTCAGTATTGGTCACCTACTGTCAAAAAAATTGAAAGCTTGTCACAAAAATCCAAAAAAAAAAAGAGGGCTACTGGGATGCAAAAACTCTAATATCTCGGTGCTCTTTGGACAAGGGAAAACTTGTCTATAAATCTGTGTTGCAAAGCCAAGGCACTCAAGAATTTATATTAAAAAGCCTTTATTATCTCATGGCTTTAAACATTAAAAATAAGTCACAGGTGAGTCACTCAGAAGGTGCGTTCGACTTCATGCAGCACTTAGCAGACCGATCGCGGCTGACTTGAAGCAGTGCATGCCGGTTAGAAAATCTGTCCGACTTGAACCGGCGCCGACGCCACGTCACTGTCACGTGTGGCATCAAAGTACCGCGATAGCGTTTCGAGAGCAGCCGGCTGACTCAGCCGGCGCAATTTCTCCAGAGCGACTACTGTGGGAGCGCTGATGACGACACAGCTATTTCAATATTGGCCAAATTCACCACATGAAAAATCAAATACATCAAATCCAATACTGCTCACAAATCTGTTTTTAGAACTGTAAAAGCTTTTTTATTGTATAGTCGCAATGTTATATTGAGTCACATTTAATAAAAAACACTGATAAAAGTAAATATACCCTCACTTTATTGGTATTTAAATAGTATATGTTTTGTTGAACTTTATTCTTGAACAGACGGCCCTGTATTAAGCAGTATATCAAAAGTGTTTCTGTTGCTCATGAAAACGTTTCTGAAACGTCCGTGTATTTGACAAATATTGCGTTTTATTCACTTCATCTGTGATAGAGTATGCAAACACCGCGTGAGCGTCACTAACGGGAGCAGAAAGTGTCCGGCTTGAAGTGTCCGTTTTCAACTCCTCCCCTGACTGCAAGCGGCTTCTCTCGTTGGTCGCTGTCTGTAGCCGTGCTTCAAGTCGAACGCACCTAGAGTCTCTTATACAACAATCACCTGATCACATGACAGTCACATGACTTCACAACATATGGAGAAAGAAGAATGGAAAAATTACTTTCACAGCATATTACAAAAATCATCATAAATCATAAATTATTCAATTCAATTATAAAAAAAAATAAAAATAAAAAACATTCATAAATGTCAGAATATCTATAACAAATCACAAAAAAGGTGAAAAATCTAATTCCCCATTCAGACCTGGAAACTGATTTGCTCTCAATGTATAGATCCAAAAAGATTCTCTCTGTTGTAACTTTTTTACTCTATCACCTCCTCTTATTGATTTGTGAATGTATTCTATACCAACTATTTTTAGTGTATTACGACTGCCATGATTTTTATCTTTATAGTGTACAGCCATAGTGTACAGAGGATTACAAATACGAATAGCGTTCTTATGTTCTGCTAATCTGGTCTTTTAATTTCTTAAATTTTGGTCTTTAAAATTGAAAGCTTTTTACATTTATTTTTGAATGGGTATCAATTTTTGTTTTTTGATTTTATTACTATGGTGTTTTGAGGAGAACCGTGGTTGCCGGGGTTTTTTTTTGTACTTTTATTTATTTTTTTTTTTCAAGAAACTATGGGGTCTCTTGTTCTCACTCTTGTTGAACTGTATCTCATCTCTTTTCAGGCAAACTTTTTCATTATCTTTTTTCATTTCCACTTTCTGCCTCCCGCACCATACAAATGTGCCATGTCTTTCAGCGTAACATGTTATGACCACATAAGAGATGCTAATTGTTTACAGAGGCTTTGAAAAGGAAATCTGATATCTCTTTTGGCTTCTTCAGACAGAGGGAACGATAACTGGTTGATCAAGTATGAGAAGCCGGGCGATGGAGAGCTGACAGAGAAGGTGAGCTGAGGGATATTTATAGAGCCCCTTTGTTTGCAGTGCTGGGCAGCTCAAAGAAAATGCCATGACTGAGAACCATGTGCAAATGCAGGAGTATCATATTCATTTTTTTATGCAAAATGACTATGTATTGTTTTTTTTTTTTTATGGGCATGGCATGTCTTGGTAAACAGTTCCTCTCATATGCACAGCAAAGTTCTTTAAACATCACACCACGTCAAACATAAGACCGATTCAGTATTGCAAAAGCATTTCCATTAGCTCAAGTTGCTGCAGGGGTTATATTATGGATGTAATGATGATTGCTTCCCAGTCACAAATGCTGAGTTTCTTTTCCACATGTCTGTCCTCAGGAATCTGAATGGACTGACCCAAAAGACTCGGCCATACAGATTGCAGCTATAGATAATGGTTTGGCCTTCCCTTTTAAACACCCTGATGAGTGGAGAGCATGTAAGGATTTCCTTTTTTTTTTTTTTTTTTTTAAGATTCTTTGAATAGACAGAACAACATTCATTCTGAAATAGTGAAGACCTTTAGAATGTTACAAAAGATTTGTCATAATGTTTCCTTGCTGAAAGTATTTCTTCCAAAAAAATGTTTAAAAAAATATTAAAGTTTCCATCTATCACCTAGAAACATTTTACTAGTAGTGTAGAAATGATCATACTTACAGGTGAAATAATATATATAATTTTTTTTTTTTTTTTTAAATCTTGGTGCATGTAGATCCGTTCCACTGGGCATGGTTGCCTCAGGCCAAAGTGGCCTTTTCCCAAGAGACAAGAGACCTTGTGCTCTCGCGCATTTCTGACATGAACTTTGTACAGGACCTCTGTGAGGACCTTTATGAGATGTTCAAGGTAAGTTTTAACAGTGCTGTACTTGTATTCTCACCATTCAGTGCAGTGCATTACTTGTTATTAAAGTGTTGATTTGGCTGTAGTTTATTTTGAGACTTAACTTCTTGGACAGGGCTTTAGCATGCTGTCAGTTTCTGTTAGCAAGCTGGAGCTTAGCATGCTGTCAGCACGCTAAAACCCTTAAAGAAGTTGCGTCTCTATATTTCTCCCATTTCAAGTGGCTCTGCTAAAAATATTCAAGCTTAAAATTTATAAAACCAAGGAAAAGATAAATTACTAATTGACCTCTCTAAGTGACCTGACCCCACTAAATCTGTTTTCTATCATGTCTGTATAATCTTGCTCACTGGTTTGCAGTGAAGTTGGTTAATCATTTATGCATTAATTTGCAAGAATCTCTGTATGGATGACTATCTTTTTAATATTAAATGACTTTTCACATTAACATCTCTGATTTCAGGCGGATAAAGGGTTTGACAAAACCATGTTTGAGAAACAGATGTCTGTTATGAGAGGACAGGTACGTTTTATGCTTTGTACAATGTAAAATCATCTCATTCTCGGCTATTCCAGAAATAGTGTGATTTTTCTCACATGCTTCGTTCTCACTAAATGCTGGAGCTCTTCATAATAAAAAATTCACAGCTAACGTATATTAATACACCCAGCCTGGATGCTATTTTCAGCCTATCACAGCTGAGACTTAGATCTGAATTTAGACCTCAGGTTTGCAATGCCAAGGAAAAAGATTGTGCCTCTAAAATTATTTTAAAAAGAAGAAAAAATAAATCTCCCCAACATACTCACTACTGTTCAAAAGTTTGGGGTCATTTGATTTTTTTTTTTTTTTTTTTTTTTTAAATCCATTGATTAAAAACAGTAATATTGTAAAATATTGAGTAATGGCTGCTGAGAATTCAGCTTTAGTGTCACATTAAATAAGTGATCCTCGTGTGTCGCACGGTTATATTTGTAGCAATAGCCAAAAATACATTGTATGGGTCTTTTTTTTTTTTTTTTTAAATTAAAAAAAAAAAAAGGATTCCAAATGTTTGAACAGTTGTGTGTATTATTATTATTATTATTATTATTAATATTAATATTAATATAATGTATATGTGTGTGTTTTATAGTATTAGAAGCAAATTACTCAGTATTAGACTTCATCAGGAAGTAGTGTTGTGTTTTAAGAGCTGCATAAAGCCTCTACTACTGCATGTAAAATCATATTTGCCTGTTCTTATAAAATAGATCTTAAACCTGACCCAGGCTTTGAAAGATGGGAAGAGCCCTATACAGTTAGTGCAGATGCCACGTGTGGTGGTGGAGAGGAGCCGCGGGGGAGGCCAGGGTCGTGTGGTCCAACTGGGAAATGCATTTACCCAGACCTTTCACTGCAAGAGACCCTTTTTCACATCCTGGTAAAAGTGCCACACAGAGAGGACAAAGACAAAAATGGATGAGGGTCCTATACGAGAGACACTGGATAACGATTTTTCTGAAAGACTTCCTGGGTGAATGTAGCAAAGGGAGAGACTTTAAAAAATGCATGGAGGTCTGATGCAGAGGATCCAAGGCCTTTTATTTTCCTGAGCCTTTTCCCAGAATTCTCCTCTTCAGCTTGCTATGGCTGTCAAGTTGGAATGTCAAAAGGGAATTGTTCATTGAAGATGATGTTTTGTGGCGACAGCCTTTCTCAACTGCCAATTATTTTATAAGTATAGCTATACATATTATAAATGAAGAATGATGCATAGAACTTAATTTAAACTTGAAAAATGCTTGAATGTAACTTGCAAGTTTACATTTTACACTTTTCCTGAGGACATTTCAACACCAGGAAATACTGGTGACCGTGGTATTTAATATGATGAATGTATTTGCTGATTATGTAACAGGATGCTGGCAACAGTATATACATTGTTAAAGTTGGGTGCTTTGTAGCCCCTAGGAAAAGTATAATTACAAAAGGTTTTTTCTCTCACACAATCCTGTGTATGCATCTTGGACTTTATATTTCAGCTGAGCAGTTGTTAATGTAGAGCTGTATATTTAAAATGAAGTAAACAAAAATAAACAAAGCTTTGGGATTGGTAAAAATAGATGTAGTGTTATTATATTATATATTAAATGTCCAATGTATAATGGTTCCTGGGTTTTTGAGGCTAGTCTGGAACCAGTTTTAAATGCCTAGAGCTGCCATTTCTGTTGTGACAACTGTTTGAGAATTTTTTTTTTTTTTTTTTTTTTTCCAGACATTAAAAAAAAAAAAAAAAAAAAAATCTAATTTCTTTACAACAAACAAACTTCCTCCCTCCTTAATTATCCTGTCACTCAAGAAAGCGCAAAAATCATCAGAACAAACGACGTGTGTTTTGGAGTGGCCATATGAGGCAATTGTATTGGCTCTAAACTTTTGAGGTACTTGTTTTTGGGTCTGTCATTGTATTGCCACCCTGTGGTCACTTTTAGTAACAACACTACACTTTTTGCATAGGCAATGATGAACGTGTTCAAAGTTTTTAGTGTTTTTGTCCTAAACGTGGTACCTGACTGTTTATTTAAAAAAAAAAAAAAAAAAAAAAAATTGTCCTAGAACAAAGCACAAAGTAACTGATGTGAAAACTACGCAGAGTATTTGCTTCTACTGTGCGTTTGTTTAGAAGCTGCATGTTTTCAAAGTGATCAATAGGTGGCAGTGTTCACTCACAAACGAGCACCACTTACTCACGGCCTGAGAAGAATATCAATAAGCACATCCTGGATGAAGTTTTTCCACTGGTTTATCTCCAATGTCAAAACAAGCCTGAGAAGTTGATTAATCACCCATTGCCGCTAGACTGAGAGAAAGAAGTACCTAATTTGCTGTTCAGCCATGTTCTTTTAAACACCGACATAATGTCTTGATGTCTATAAGATATCCGAATTGCATATTAGGCTATTTGTGTTATGAATTGACTAAAATTGCTTTGTATAATTTAGTCACACACGCGGAAGTGATGGAAGGCCTGCTTCTGACCACCAGTTGTTTTTTTGTTTTTTTTTACAATTCCATTTAAGTATATAATCCTTCCATACAGGGGAGAGAAGAAAAAAAAAATCAACGAAAAATTAACTAAAGACCAAAACATCATGAATATGCAAAACATTATAACGGTATTGCCAATGCGTTATATCCAAATGCTTATGTAGAGGCTGTATATAAATGATTGCTGATGTTATTTAAGGAATAACATGTCTCCTGGCCATTGTTGGGCTCGTTACTCAAAAATGTAATTTATTACTTGTTATTAGTTACTCCTTTCAGAAGTAATAATATTACTTATTACTTTCTGGCAACAGTAATTATAGTTACACTTGGCTACTATTTACATTTACTTTTCTTTCATGCCCCACATAAGTTACATATCTTCCCCATTCAATTATTTACTAACACTATATTTCTAAAATTATGAAAACAAATGATTAGTTATTGGATTGTTGGACTTCAAATCAGTAGGGATTGAGGCATCAAAAGTAACTAAGTAACAAGCTGTTTTATGGATGGTAACTAATATTATTACTGAAATCTTATTAGTAGTTAGTTACACTACTAGTTACTGCAAAACGTAGGCTACTGTAAAAAAAAAAAAAAGTTCAACACTGCTCTGGCCCACCTGCTGTCCTCGTTAAGCATATAAAATGTACTGACAAGAATAAATGACACATTCAATAATTTATTGATATTCTATTTGTCATATATTAGGGACATTTAATGAATGTCATAAAATCCATACCACTCTTTCTTGTTTTCCCCTATTTTGTCCTTCATAGTTTTCTTGTCAGAGACAGCTGACAATTGATGTGGTCATAAACTGCAAATGTGCACAATCTGAAAGAATTTGTTGCCCTGTTTTCCCTCGTACAAATTAAAGCGCTATCATTTATCAATGTGGGAACTCTCCTTCAACTCATTCTCAGAAGTGAGAGGGAAAACTGTGGAATGCTCTTCTTTTGCGCCGTCTCTCGTACTTCCACCCAAACTTTCTTTCTCACACGTATCTTATCAGTTCCCAGAAAAGCTCTAGAACGGTATTTATTTATTTTTTTTCCCCTGTTGGATTGGTTCATAAATGTGACTCCATGTGGGAGGGTTGTTTATTTCTCTTGGAAATCAGATTGCTGAAAGTGTTAAGGGTGTAAGAGAGGGACAGGTACTTGGGATGGATTTGTCTGGAGTGGGAATGAGTTTGGCCTCAAGCTTGCAGGCTTTGCAATGACAATTCCCTCTTTGTTTGAGCGCTATAGATGCATTATGTAAGCAGACGCTGAGATCACCAGCCACCCAGCTGTTCCATTCCCTGGAGATGAACAAACTGCCATTTTCTTCTCAAAATTTAAATCATTTTGCTTTTGAAAAATTACAAACTACAAGCCTACAAACAAAAAGCTAAAGTATATTATGTATTTTAATAACATTAAGTTATAGTAATATTTTAGGTCTGTCAGTTATCAGTTTTTTGTAATCAATTGTCATAAGTTACATAAACAGTCAAATAAGTTACATTAAAACTCAAATGATCAATTAATCATAAAATACTAAAACATCTGCAAGATTTTGACAAATGTTGTGGCCATTAGAAAGAGAGAGAAAGAATTAAACAATTATTTTAACAATTAGTTATTTTTCAGTTAATTTTCAGTTCACTATATTTAAATTATTTATAATTTATAAATGGTTTTTTTTATGATAGTCAAAAAGCGCAATCAATTGTCAATTAAACATTTTTTTAAATACTGTACATAAGTTTTTTTTTAAAATAATGATCGTTTTGTTTAATAATGGTAACTAATTTACAGTTCATTGTTTTATTACAAGTTTAATTAACTATTAATAATGTAAGTGCTGAACACAACTATACAGGAATTTGGCTAACACTTTAGTATAGGGACCAATTCTCACTATTAACTAGTTGCTAATTACCATGCCTATTATTAACATATTGGCTGTTTTTTAAAGAACATATTCTGCATGAGCATATTCTACATCCCTAATCCTACCCAATGCCTAACTTAACTACCTTACTAACCATTAATAAGCAGCAAATTAGGAGTATATTGAGGAAAAAAAATAAAAAATAATGGCTTGTTAATGGTGAGAACTGGAACTTAAAGTGACAAATTTGTTAATTCAATTATGCATGAAAACTGATCAGTTAAAAACCCTAGTTAAGGTACACACAAAAACATCATAGATGGAAGCCGTTCATGCTGTTTTAATACATTTAATAGTGCATTTTGACCACGGTTAATCTGTACAGAAATAACATTAATAATAAAAAAGATAAACAACTTTCTCCTTTCTGTAACTTAGTGTAACATTTACAATAAAATAAGATACATACAAAAACACGATATGAGTGATATAAATACAGAGAGGTTTAAATTAACTGTCATTGTCATGCGTTATTCTCAGTTTGGCAGCATATATTTAATTTACAAACATTTATGATACACTGCCATGGACAGGCACGTAAGTAGCAATAAATCGAGGACCGACAATCATAAAGCACCTCAATAGGAGTACTGGACTCACGTCAGAAAGAAATCTGTTTGGTGATCGCAGCGCTCCTGATGATGTGACCGCAGGCCTGGCTATAGTTAAGTGTAAATGCAAGCTTTGTTACTATTTTAGACTTTTACTTCATTTCTGGTTAACACTGACAAACAAACGGCTATCATTTCCCCTCATACATTCTCTACCATCCTCTGACAAAATTGCTGCCTTGGTAGCCTCTATAATCAAACCTGAACATCCAACCCAAAATAAAAAGCTTTTCCTATCCTTTCAGTATTTGCCCAGGGCTCAAGATGTTAAATGGCCAAGACCATGGAGCTCAAATGAATTTTATTGGGCTGCAGCACTGATCTCGACCAATCACAGGCCTCAGGGTGAGTAAACTGTATCATGTTCTTCTTTGGAGTCCTGTGTTGAATCCTGGGATTACTTTGCTGTGTATAATTGGTCCACGTTGTATTGGTCTCAGCTTTGGTTTTGGTGCTGTCGGAACCCTCTGTGCTGTTTAAGTGTCTACATGCACTAGTCTTTTCCTCTATCACACATTTCCTGTCTTCTTTTCAAAGGTGTGCCAGCCACCACCTTCCGTCTTGTCTATAGACAAACATGTCTGTCCATCCATTCATCCAATGAAAGCACTGTACACAGCTTTGCAGACTTTTGCGTAACTATGTAGCAGCGCACATAGCAACGCACACAGAAATAGGTATAAACACTATATTGCAGGCACAACCTGATATTGCCGAATGCGACGTGTTCCTGGGTCAACATCTTTGTTGACCCTGGAACAACATTGTGATTAACCAATCAGATTTCAAGAACCAGTTTATAATTTTTGTGAAGTTTAGGATTACAATCAGTGTTTGGTGCCTGTACATCAGTGTAATTCATCTATCAGTTCCTCTGATTTTAGGGATTACTCATGGGTAAGGTTAGGTTTAGGTGTAGGAATATGGTTAAAATTATATTTTTGGATTAAAATGTTGTTCCAGGGTCAACAAAATATGTTGACCCAGGAACACGTCTAACTCGGCAATATCAGGACGTGCATATTGCAGCGGGTGCCAGTGCATGGAATATGTCTCATTTGTCAATAACACACACACATACACATCAGACACACTATACATAGGCTCACTTCCACAGTCATTCAGAAATACACATACATACTTGCTTCTCAGAAGCAAAACACCTCCCGTTTCATGTAGTTACCCTATGACATGATCAGTAACAAGGTCAAACGTTGTGACGTCAGTGATGATGATGTCATAGCAGCAGGAACGCCCATTTCTGGTCTTTCAGGCTTGTCATTTGATGGCCATCAAAATGGCAAGAGCTTTGACCTACGTAGCTTGTTGATTTCAGCACAGTGGTCCATCCGTATCACATAAGGGCTCAGATCGTATTTTAAGGGAGTTTAAAATCATTATCATCTTCCTCTACAACATCAGAGTTTGTCGAGAGGTGAAATGAAACATCAACTGTGTGTGTTTATTTGTCCAGGCAGGTAAAGGAGTCTCGAATCCGCACCACTTCTGCAGCACACAGGTGACCATACAGCTTATTGTACCATTCAGGGCAACGACCCCTAAAATAAAAGAGAAAAATATATGTGAGCGATGAAGTCATTTGTATGTACAGTGTTTGACAGCACTAATATATATATATATATATATATATATATATATATATATATATAATTTTTATTTTTAAAGTAAAAAAATAAATTAAATTAAAAATATACAAATATGCTTATTTTATTAGTAATTATAGTAATTATAGTAAAAATAATTAGTTAATAATTAATTCTACTCTACCCTATTATTTTATTTAAATTAAATTCAAACATTAGATAAACAGTTAAATGTAGAATGCATTTGTTCTGAAGAGATTGAAATTCCTGTGCAACTCTTACCTGCAGTCTATTCTTGAAATGTGCGTGAGTCGGCTCTTGTTGGGTCCACAGGGTTCGATGTAATAGCGAGAGGTCAGAACATTAGCACGGACACCCAGAACCGCTGCACTCTCGTGATCCACTGACACACACACCAAAGCACACACTCCCTTGGGCAAGTCTGTCACCCATGACCTGAAACACAACACAAAAACATTCTTAGGATTTTTATAAACATAAAAGAAATCTTCCACATTTTCAATTTAATGTACAATTGTAAGAGATTTTAAAACTTTAAGAAGACTGAGTGTTTATAATCACCTGAGCACCACATGGTCTCTTGGTGGATGGGGCGGCATTGAGTTCTTGACGTACTGATAGACCTCCATGTTATGTTCCAGTGTCGCCACGATTCTGCACTCTAACAGATCCTCATCCCAGCGTTCCTGCTCCCGTAGAATCCGCTGCAGTATGTCCTCAGCTGACGCAGGCACGTCCACACACACTTTCCACTGCCGCAGAGACGACCCATCCTGAACCTATAATGAAAGAACATAACGCTATGGTCATTAACAGTTCCAGCACAATAATCTTGTTACTTTTGTTCATGTGGCAGGATATTATTTCATGGTAGGGGTGTCCAATCCTGTTCCTAGAGAGTTTAGCTCCAACCTGCCTCAGCACATTTACCTGGAAGTTTCTAAGTAATCCTAAAGACCTTAATTAACTTTCAAATGTGTTTAATTATGATTTGAGCTAAATTCTGTTGGATAGTGGTATTCCAAGAGCAGGATTGGACAGCCCTAACTTCATGGGCCCATGAAACACTGTCCAAGGATAAGAGAACTGGGCTGAGTGAACACAAGTGTGTTTTGGTCAATGTGAAGTGCTATAACAACCGGTGAACTGATGTCATCGTGGGCTCTAGGCCAAAACAGAGCTGGGAAAAGATACTTTCACACGAAAAAAAGTGATGTAAGGAAAAAAAGACAGCTTTTTCCAATAGGCACAAGCAAGAAAATGAGCAAAGGAAGGAAGAGAGCATGAACATGAAATGGAAATATGAGAAACAGTGTCCAAGTGACTTGAGTAGGGCATGTATTTATACAGTTTCCTTACCTTTTTATACGCAAGCTCAGCGTTTTCAGGAGTTGAGCAGCTGTCGTAACCCTTGAATTTGTCCTTGGCTTCTTTAAGCAGGGCATCAATACTGTCTTTCAGGAGACTTTGGTAGCTACAAGAACCACAGTCTTCCACCAGCACCTCCATACGCATAGGACTCAAGCCCTGCTCCACGTAAGAGTTCCTACAGCGTGACATTTCCTCTGGGATCTTAAACACAAAGAAGATATAAATGAAAATAAGCAATACATTTTCTATGCTAGCCAGGCTGGTAGGGCAGCATAACCATAATGTTAAAGGGTTAGTTCACCCAAGAATGAAAATTCTGTCATTGATTACTCAACCTCATGTCGTTCCAAACCTGTAAGACCTTCGTTCATCTTCAGAATGCAAATTAAGATATTTTAGATGAAATCCAAGAGCTTTCTGACTCTGTAATGCCAGCTATGCAACTATCACGTAAAAATACACTGTAAACAAAAACATTCCATAAAATTTATGGTAAAAAAACGGCAGCTGTGGTTGCCAGAATTTTACCGTAAAAAATATGGGAGCAACGTTTTAAGTTTTACGGTTTTAACTTAAATTTACAGTTAAATACCGTAATTTCATTAACTAATATAATATTAATATACCAACCTATTGAAGTACTAAAATCTTTTTTGTACCTTTATAATACACTGACAACCACCAATAGCAGGTGGTGATGAGAAAGTCACATGATGAAACCAAAGCCTATCACAAGCAGCTTTTTAATATTAACTTATATAGAAGGTGTACAGTGTCATTCACTCACACACACACACACACACACACACACACACACACACTAAACACCATCATGGTAACACACATGAAACTGAAATAATGCAATAAACATTAATTTAACAACAATAGGTGTAACATACAACCCTAATGTGCAAAACTGATAAGAAAAAACTACAAAGAAACTGTTATTTCAACAAAAAACATCAAATTTGAAATGTAACGCAGGGAATTCTAGGAATGTCAATTTACGGTTATTCACTGTAAATTATACGTTCTTTTTCACTTCCAAAAATGGTATACTACCGTAAAATTACATGTAATGGCCAATACAGTTTTTCACCTTATATAGTAGGGGAACTTACCGTTAACCATTTAACAGGTTTTTACTGTAGCATTTTTACAGTCTTTTACCATTAAATTCACTGTCTTTTTTTACAGTGTAATTTTATAAGGCTACAATAATACCTTTTTGTTTGCAAAGAAAAATTAGAAGAATTAGATTTTTGTTTTCTTATATATATTTTATATATATATATATATATATATATGTTTATCACATGGACTATTTTAACAATGTCCTTACTACCTTTCTGGGCCTTGAACGTGGTAGTTGCGTTGCTGTCTATGCAGGGTCAGAAAACACTCAGATCTCATCAAAAATATGCTAATTTGTGTTGTGAAGATGAAAGATGGTCTTACAGGTTTGGAACGACATGAGGGTGATCAATTAATGACAGAATTTTCATTTTTGGGTGAACTTTACCTTTAACCAGCAAATCTAAGGGTATGTTTACATGTTAACAATTTACTAAAAACAGGAATGTTTTTCCTTTGTTTTTGAAGATTCAAGTACGCGCACATGCCGGCCAAATATTATACGCATGTGCACGAGATCAGTGTTTTCACTAATTCATGTTTATGTAGTTTGCACGCAGACGTAATCTTGCATTTTTAAACCTGTTTGCGTTTCCAGGCCCCCAAAATGCCATTGTCATGTAAATGAATGGCCAAACGCATAAAAAAGGTTTTTTTCGTTTAAAACGGTGTCGTGTAAATGCCGCCTATGATCTTTATTATGAAAAATCGTACTAGTTAAGAAAACAGCATACCAACATCCCATTTAGGGTCCAGCTTACAAAAGACAAGAAACACAAGCTAGTCTTTTCAGCAGGGACGCATTAGAGAACAAAATTAATTAAAAGCCAAACTCATGACTAGTTCATAACATGCCAATTAACATCAGCATTAGCATCCCCTATGGGAGCGACCAACAAAATGAACACTGTAAGCTCAATATTACATTACTCAAATGACAAGTCATGATTATATTGTTGTAGTATACTAGTTTTATAACTCTCAAAATCTTAAAAATCCTGGTGACTTTATACTAATTCTGTTAAATCACAACATCGCATGTTAAAACTGCTTTTGGTGTGAGTGAAATGAATGTGAAGGGAAGAGAAGTGACAAGAGTGATTCATTCCTCACTGGAAGTGGCTCATCCTGTTTGTGTGTGTCTTGTCCAGCGTTCGACCCTTATCCACTGTGAGTGCTTTTGTGCGTGTCCTGTCCTGCTCGCTGTCCTTTTCCTGCCTGACTGACGATGTTTATCATGTCATAGTGCTTGTCCCTTTCCAGCGTTTGTTGAGATAAACTTATCTTCATTCTGCAAAAAGCATTAGTCTGATGGATAGAGCGCGACCAGACCTTCCGCATTAGATTTAGGGGCGGAAGACCTTTAATACAAGATGCTATCTTTCTGTTTCTCATTTTGAATTATTTGCTCTCTATAAATAGCCCATTAAGAAGAAAATAACTTTTGGTAATAGCTACAGATTGAGTTATTTTCTTATGTTAATGGCTCCACATAATCAACTCTAATCTAATCATGGAGTTTATTATGATCTGCTCAGGGAAAGCAGTGGCATATGGTATAACAATAAGTGCAAGTGTGTAGGTGGACATTACAAAACAATGCAGCTTTGTGAATGATGCGAAATTGAATTTCTGATGTTGTTCAACTTCTGCTGACTTTCATTATTTTACACTTATCCAGTTAAGAGCTTCCTTCCTGACCTCTGAATAGGTACTAAAAATGAAAGTGAGTGTCTATGAATGTGTATACATTGTAAAATTGTTTGTTCACGACAAACTTGCTGTTAATATGTGATCAATTTGTGGCCAGAGGTTAGCTATATATTCACTAAAAGTTTTCCACAAATCACTGCATGTAAATAAGAATGACACATTATTGTGTTGGTGGTGGTGGTTTTCTTTTTTTAAATAAATAATAATATATCTTAAGGATATCCTAAGATATCTCTTACCTGCCATTTGTTCTGAACATTACAGTTATATGTACTAGAAAAACTAGAAAAGCCTTGCTGTATCCATAGAAAACAACACTGCTATCTGTAACCATGGCTGCTAATTCTGGTTCTGTTTTTGTGTGTTTATGCGTGATTGAATGGGCAATTAGGAGGGATTGGTCATTGCGCAACAACTGCATTAATCTTTAAATAAATTCAGCAGAGGCTCTTGGTAGCTGTTTTTGTAACAGATGTGCTGTAGCGTGAGTGTCTGCACATGTTAAATGAGCGTGCATTTGTCTTTGTACCTGAGCTGCGGATGACAGAGAGACACATCTGGTGCAGAGTGATAAGACCACTAGTTCGAACACCATTTTGATAACGTTGACGTGCGTGAGAGATTTTGTTTGCTTTTTTATTAAAACAGAAGTGAATTGTTTGTGTTTATGTTGGACAAAATGTACTGAAAGGTAAAGTCATGCTCACCAGGAAGAGTTTTCTGCACTCCTGTATCATATGGGCTAAGCCGTGTGTGGCTGCCAGGTTCTCATTCAAGTCCCTTTGGTCTGGTTTTCCCAGAGTGTTCTTTCTGTTCATGACCCTGTGATAAGAATAACACATGCAAAGGGATAAACGGATAAAGTTAAAAAAGCACTAATCTAATCTCAATTATCAAACTCAAATTTAATGCAACATTTTTCAAGTGCAGCAGGCATTCAAAACCTTACATAAGTCAACTCTCTCTTTTTTAAAACCTATTCTTTCCTAGTTTTCTGTTTTTATGGGGTGGTTATTCAAGCAAGATAGAGTATAATTACATGGTTTAAGGGTTTGAAGTAGCCGCATGCAAAATATGATGGCACCTCAAGCACTTTGCAATTAAAATGATGAGCGGATCTATGTGAAGTGTGTTAACACTGCAAACGCACACACACCTGGGTGAGGAGCTCTCTCTCCGCAGTGTGTTGAGGTGGAAGAGAGAGGGGGCCAAACACACGGCCAGGTTAGTGCAGGTCATCTGGTTCTCACCCACGCTGGCCGTTACATCACTCAGGAAGCACAGCAAAGTCTGCAGGGCTTCGCGGTTTTCGTCTGGTAACAACAATACGGCGGCCCTCACCGCCTGCAGACGCTGCTCTTTGGGAACATCTGAAACCGACAAAGGTGTTTCATTAGTTTACTCCGAACACAATGTATGAGGATTGTATGCAGTGGTACAGATATATGGTGCAGTGATGATACAATGGTACTTTGGAACTAAATGGTTGCTATATTCTGCACTTTAAGCAAAGAATACAATGAAACGTACACAAAAATCATGGTAAACCATGTCTGAAAACATAGTATTTATAATAGTGTATGTGTATATATATATATATACATATAGCATTACTTTAGTATATAATATTTTTTAATTAAAATTTATTTTTTTTTATATGCATTTGTATATCTTTTTTATTATTATTTTTTAATCTAAACATATAATATGTTAAAATACACCCACAACACTATTCTTTTTCATTATGTCATTCAGAGAAGGAAGGAAGGGAGTTAGTCCAGATCAGGGAGGGGTGTTTAAACTTCAGAAATCAACAATATAAACCAAATGGATCAACAGAAGAATTTTTATTTTCAGCATATCTGCAATGTGTTGTAATGTGCCACTGAAGAAAAGCAGCTTTTGAACAGCAAATGATGGATTGATGTGAACTGAAATGTCATGTATGGAACTTTGTGTGAGTGTTCATCAGATGATTTCTGTTATTTTCGTCCTTGGGAATGAAAGACCCTGTGTGAGCACAAAACAGGCACACATAAACCCTTGCTTTTCTGTGTGGGATGCCGAGACCTCCCTTGTGGTTGGGGTCAGCTATAGTCTTTGAGAGAACATATTTGTGCTGGCTGTTTTCTCTGTAATTTTGGTTGTGGTAACAGACCACTTTAATCAAACTATTTTCCTGAAAGACTGGAGTTATTGTGGAGTTAATGTGAGGTACAAGACATCTTGTCTCTAAAAATATATTCTGGTCTGTTCAAGTAAGAACAATGTACCGTAACATTACAGTATCAATATAATACCATGTTCTGTTCACTACAAATGGAAGAATTGTTGTAAATTTTCGACATATGGCTCATATTTTATATCACATTTCTTTAAAACATTGCATGAATAAATAAAACTGATACATATAAACTGAAATAAATGCAGCTTCAAATCAAATCAAATTTCATAAGCATGTACCTTGGCAGCTTCTACACACTAGTTTATGAACGGTTTACCAAAGTGATTTACATGTTTGGAGTTGTTTAAGATTCTGATATTTGAGGTGAGCACACACACATATTAGAGGGTGTGTGTGCTGTGAAATTGCTGTGGTAAGGACACATTAGGCCACTTGTGAGTTACAACTTGGTGCTGGCACTGATTCACATTCTGATTTATAGATGCTAAAATGTCATTTGACAGCTATTTCCTGAACTTGTTTAGATTTCTTTACCCTTTCGGAATGATTCCCCCATCCAAGAACAGCATCTATAGTATAGTACAGTCTTTATGTAGTTGTGAGCTGCCCTCTGGATATGAAATGCCTTGCTCTTTTAATGTGTGTGTGTGTTCTTGTTTCAGAAGCCAAGATATCATTGTTTGTGAGTACATTTTGTATAGGAATATGTCAGTGCAAGTGTGTGGTCTTCTACAAAACACCTGAAAGGTAAATTCTATTCATGTTCTTACATTGATATATCTGCAGAAAGGTATCAGACAGTTTGCTGGTAAGCAGAGGCTCTGGAAGGTCTCGGAAATACTGCTTTAGCATGTCCGCTACGTCATAAGCTGATTGGCCCTCGTAGTTGACTCCGCCCCCACCAGTGCCACATGACTCGTTCATTTGGCGAAGGGCTTGGATACGTGACTTCACCCCTGATTTCCTAAATAGCCCAACCTGTAGAGAAAGATCATTATAATTTATTTAGTATGAATAGTAAAAACACTTATTATGCCTGAATGTGTTTTGAAGTTGCAGCTCAGTTGCAAAATGTCTTTAATTACCGGCTTTTAAAATGATTTATTATATTTTGACAGTTCATTTGCATTCTCTCTCTTTCTTCTCCAAACTGACAGCTAAATAGATGGATTACTGGTGTGACCGCAAGTTTTCCAAACACAGGAAAGGCATCTCTAGGAAAACTCCCTACCGCTTCTTATATAACCCAGTTATGAAGACTGGAAAAGTCTAAAAGTGTAACTATTATGTAAATTGCCAAGCAGTTTTTTTTCAACTGACACCAGAAAGAGAGATCTGTCTATAGTCCATTGATCACTTGCTTTCTCTTAAACACCCTTGGAATGGAATGTCAACCATGTGGCTAACCGGTAATATGTAACTAGTAGATATATGGAACCAGAACACATCAGGCCTTTTGAGGTTACTGTGCTACGTGCAAACTTAGACTGAGTGTAGTACTCAAGTATGTGGTGATAAAACAACAGATGTCTTGTACTTAAATATGGCCTTGTTGCATGTAGCAACACAACAGGGACCATGCAACTAAACAGCTGTTCAAATAGGGATCATTTAACTAGGTGATGACCTTGACCAGACATTTTTATTTCTCTTAAAAATGTCTTTTTTCTTTGACTAACAAAATCTGATTGTTCTTTTTCTATAGGAGATTGAATATACCACTGAACAAACTAAAGTTAGGTATGCTATGACGTGTTTGTGCATTTTTCCTTAAGCTCTGAAGTACACGTTTGGACGTGCATATTCGCATATGTGCATGTCTGTCATCTCTCACCTGGTCGAGGCATTGGCTCCGTAGGTAACGCATGGCTTGCTGAATACTCTGAGGCAGGGGTTGTCCGCTTCTTTGAACTATCACCTGCAGTGGAACACCAAACACACTCTTGTCCTTATAGTCTCGAACCTTGATCCGCTTCATAAACTTAGGAACAGCCCTGTAAAGCACATAAAATGTAACAATAAATACAGTGACATTACAAACAGCAAAGTGTTAAAAAAGTAGCTACTTTTGCTACTTTTATTTCTTTACTGTGCAACATTGCATATTACTAATTTAATGTCAAGTTATACAGAGCAAATAGTTCATACATAACTAGCAAAAACAGTTCTGATATGGTTCTAAGTGTTTAGAGGCACACATTGCTACATATGAGCAGCATGTGTCAACAGGATGCCGGTTTGTAAGTGTTTGAGTGTGTAGATAATTGTGTATTTAATGGGAGGGAAAACCTCTAGAAGCTGAGGGGCCACTAAAAGCTGTTTCCACCTTTGCAGGCAAAAGGATAAACGCTGAGACAACAGACAATGGCTTTGAGCAGGAGGAATGAAAGGGAACGAAGACGTGTGGACATCTGTGTGGCAGGGTGTTTGTCTTTCCGACCGATGTTGTGTGTGTGTGTCTGTGCATGTGTGGATATCTCAGAGGTGCCAAATATCGGGCTTGTCACTATCATGATGTATGGTGTTTTCACATATTAAAACCTCTCATTTATATGTGGCGATGTGCAGGTGTGTGTGTGTGTGTGAGAGAGAGAGAGAGAGAGAGAGAGAGTGAGTGAACAGGGAATTTATTGGACTGAAAAGCCACAGCTCTGTGATGAGGTGCTCTGACATAACCAATTCCCAGTGGAGAGGTAGGAAGATGGGAAAAGGGGAAAGCAGTAAAGAAAGAATGAATGTAAACTTAATTTTGTGTGTTTTCATGTTGGTTTGAGTCCTCACCAGCTGAAGCCATGCTTGTTGGTGGGTGTGTATCTCTCCAGTAGAGCGGTAAGTTTGAGCAGGCTGTATTTCTGAAGGAGGTTCATCTGCAAAACTGACTGACATCCAACTTGTAGTACTGTTGAGGACAGACTTGGCCTGTGGGAGCTCTGGAAACTTGGCCAGCGCAGTTTCTGAGGTCTGCAACATAAACGTTCATATAAACGTTACACCTAACCTAGCTCAAACAATCACAAAATGTTCAAAACATAGACATTACAGACTAATATAAATTAGTGTTTATAAACTGCAAGACATGAACCACACACTTCATCAAGACCCTCTTTCAGCACAGGCCCACTGATCTCCAGCCTACCTTGCCCAGCTACACCCTTCTTTTTGCGCTTGGAGGCTGCATTGCTACTGGTGCGTAACCGCAAGCTTTCCATGCGCTTTAAGAAACTCTTTGCTCTTGAACGTGTGCTTTTTTCAGCACCGCTGCTTATCAAGCTTGGTTTTACATCGAATGCAAAGGTGCTGCGTTCCAGGGGTGATGGAAGCCCATCAGACAGGGAGTCTTCATTGGCACCTGACGTTGCAGAGGAGCAAACACTAGCAACTGAGCTCGCCCTGGTCGTGGTGGCTGTGTTAGCATTGGAGATGGTTGTAGCAGGGCTAGATGGTACAGTGGTACTCAGGGATCCTCCTCGACCTCCACTACCTGTACTGTGCAGAGAGCCCACCTCTGGCTGCTCACTAAGGTCTGTTAAGACGCTCTCTGCACTAGCATTAACTCCTTCCTTTAGAAGGGTTGCTCTGGCAAAACGATCATCTGGGGATAGGAAGGGAGTGAAGGAACCAGTGTCTCCAGCTGGAGGGGAGAATACGTCCAGGTCCAGGCGAGACCAACGCTTGCTGTCCCGCTGGAAAGTCCAACGGCCACTTATAGCACATGGCTCATCCTCATCAGAGTCTTCACTCTAAAATAATATGGAAGAGAGTTGTAGTAATACTTTTAATATCAAAGCAGCCAAGTACACTAAGAACTCAAGTCTTGTTGTCACATTCGAAAAAGTAAAGACAGGTAATGGGAACCTGAATCTGCAACAAAGCATGTTGTACTGTCAAACTGATCTGATTCATTCCCGCACTTCATGAATGTAGCATTGTGAGGAGAATCAGTTTGCTCACTCTTTATAAAGTGTCATATGCATAAAAACAGGGTACCCCAAAGGAAAAAGCTTTTTATTGTGGTTGGCTTAGCCATGTCACAGCACAGTCACATGTTCACCATTCCCCCTCTCTGCTTTACTCGGGTTAATCTATCTCCTCCCTGAGGGTGGTAGGGATGGAAGGAAGGGGGTGGTGGACACAAAATTCCAGGCCAGCTCTCAGGGTTCACACCCCAGCCTGAGAGGGCAGGTCTGGTCCCATCCCCCATCAATGAAGTCACCTTAAGCGAGCCTGGAGAACCACGGCTCCTGTGATGGGACTCCTGGACAAAGGGGTTGGACGGGAGGAGAAAATATTTGAGAGATACTTGTTTGTGCCAGATCTCTATCACCAATTATAGCTGTAGAGTTCACAGCCTGTTAAAATATTTTAAATAATTATGTAATTTCCTAAAGAGATTAGGAAGTTAATGAAGTATTTCTAGAATATAGAACTGGTTCACAATTTTACACTCCTAGCTGAGTTAGTTGATATCAGTTTAGCTGTAGAATGGACTTATGGTCCTGGAGCCCTGACAAATCAGTAAAAGCAAAACTAGTCAGCTAGTTAACAGGGGGTCGCGGGATGCAGAGGTGTCTCCTTTACGGTTCATAATAATGGAGGCGACGAAAGTCCGTAAAACGTGGGTTGTTATTTTATAGCCCCTGAGGGAAGCCTTTGATCAGAAGGAACGAAGACCTGGTGTGTAACTTTTCTTCACTACCCACCAGAAAATCAGCTATTAATTCAAAAAGACTGTTTTCACTTTAAAATAAGCTTTATGGGCAGGAAGACAAGGAACAGAGGAGAACCCTACAGAGGCCACCTGAACAGATCAATTCATTCCAGGGATGGTTTCTGCTTGTATGTTTGAAAAGGGCAGATCACTTCCTCAAGTCATCTCCTGACCTCTACCTTTGACTCCATCAACACAAGATGAGACTAAAGGGTCATCAGCTTTCTTAACAGGACGCACACTTGACAAGGCTGCCATTGTTCAGACTTATAAGTTTTAAGAGCAGAAAAAGAAGCTGCAGTCAGACATGACGGTTATCTTCCTAAGCTCCTTGTTGTGATTACATAGTTGGATTGTTTGTTGTTGCATTCTCGAACTGCATGTAGTTTGAGTCATTGCTTTGGGGCAGTCTTAAACTATACACACTCTTTCTTAAACCGCACTGACAGAGTGACCAACAACAGACCGGCAGATTGTGCATTCTCTTCCTTTTATGGTATGGAGGGGGGTTTTAGGATGTGTATGGTGAGAAAAACATGACAAACAGGAGTAAAGAAAATCAGAAGGATGGGAGCTAACAAAGCCCTTTATTTGGACACAAAAGCCATTCTGCACTGCCCCTGGGCCTTGAAAATGATAAGAAAACAAGACCTTCCTTCTAATTAACCGACACAGAAAGGAAACATGAGTTACACACATTTAAGGTCTTTGACTGGACAAAAGAATGCAAGAGGGTAGCAAGTGAAATGATTTAGCAAAATAAAGAGAAAGGGACAAGACACTTACTCTTTTTCTTTGAGGGGTGATCTCTAATCTCATAAGAGCACACTTGTTTAGGGTGTTCAGTCTCCTGCAATACACACACATACAGATAAATGAGTGAAACAGTGACAGTCGTTTTTCAAGCAGATACTTTGAAAAGAACCATGGGGTCGCAAACAAAGGCTAAATCCAGTCATTAGCCTACAAACAGACTTTGCCAGAGTCAAAACCTTGGACAGAGACAGATAGGGAGGAGTGGGGCGGAGAGGGGATAAGCAAGAGATAGAGATACAAACTGAGATGGATGGAGACAGAAAGAGATGAGAAGAGGATGAGAGAGGTGGGAGCCAAGCCCGATAATGAGCTGCTGAGGGATAAACTTCAGATTAAGGAGGAAGAATAAGAATAAAAAAAGGAAGAAAAGACAAAAAGGAGGTAGAAATCTGGAGTGGCGACAACAATACAACAAAAGAGATGGAAAGCTTATCCCAGAAGCCACCTGGTTGGTGTCATGTGACCCTGAGTTAGGGGGAATGTGTGTTTGTCTGCATCAGGGGGGCTGGCACCAGAAAATGGCCTCCAGATGTCTGTGAGCTCCAGCTGGTCTCTGATGGACCCTTCTCTGAGTGAAGACATTGAGTCCTTCACTTTCTCTTTTTTTTCTTTAAATTATTTTAAGATATTGAGTTAGTTTATTTATAGAACTGAACTCTGAGTATGATCAGAATAAGCTAATTATAAAAGCCTGGCAATGCAAGAAAACCATGTTTAAATCTGATTTTTTTTTTTTTTTTCTTGAAATCATCTGTTTTCTTTGGTCTTAATATCAAATCATCAGACATACATATAATTGTAATATGGTTCTAGCGGTTCTGCAGCTATACTTTGAGGATAAAATATATAACTGCACCTGTAAATTAGCTAAATTTGACAAATCTTCATTTGGGTAAATATGAGTGTCTCACCTGCACAAGGCTTCTATGGCATCTTGATCCAAGAAGTCATGATCTCTGGTAACTGAGGAAATCTCAATCGGTAACTGACCGTCTGAGTGAAGAGAGGACAGAATTGAACTGAAAAGAAATTTAATACAAACGGAGACCCAATAAACAGGTTGAAGTGTGGAAGGGGGGCTGTTGGCAGCAAGTGGAATGTGTGCCTGCCCTCCATCATGCACACACACTCACACACAAACCTCCCCTCCTCCGGTGTTGAAAAGGTAGAGGAAGTTCGTCTTAGCCAGCCAAACAAACACAGCTGCAATACTGCAGCACTCAACAGTGGGAGGTGTGTGAGTAGGAAGGGGGTGTTGGAGTCACAATAGGCAGTCAGCAACCCGTAGAGCTCCCAGACTGTCTTTATTAACTCAGTCTTTAATAACTCAAATGCTCATTCATTTTTAAATTTTTTTGGGAATTCACAACTCTATTAAATTTTCAAGGCCAAACAACTTCACAAATGGAGTGTACATGCATCTGTACCAGTGAGCAAGGTATAGCATTATTATTTTATTGACTTCCTGAAGACCTTTACCATACTGTACTGGCTCTCTCTTATCTATAGTGGGGCAATCATGACAGGCTTGTTGCACAACTCAGATTTCTGAAACTGATAACACCCCTTTCAGATGGCACACCGGCAGGAGTCAGTAGGTCAAAAGTGTGTAATATTGGACACCTGAGGTGTGGTATTATCTGATATATGATTATGAGTGAGTTTTATATAATAGTTATTTTTCATATATAAAAAGATAATGTCACCTCTGCCTAATCATTAACACACCTTAGGTGCTGCTTAATTCTACGACTGAAGGCGATGAGAGATAGACAGATAAAAGTGAGATAATACATTTGGTAAGGCACTAATGGCCACTGAAACTCAATGTGCTTCGGTCATGAACTGGGATGATGTTGGGATGACAAGTGTCCTACCTTCATAAAGCTGAGCATACTGTGGAAAACCTGCAGCCCTCAGCCATGTACACGCCTCCTTCGCCTCAATTTCTGTAAGAAAGAGAGAGAGAGATTGAAATTTATGACAACATTAAACAGAAACCAAAAAAAAAACCTTATGCGAAGCATTCATAACCAAATCTTTGAGTGGAAACACTCAACCTTCTTATGTAGTTCCCTTCTGAGTGCTGGTTATCTTGACTTTTCAACATGGCATTATAGTGTAATATTTGAGACAGCAGTGCTAAGTGGCCATCCAACGCAGTCAGAACTGTTGTTGGGGTGGTGGAGAGGTGCCATATCCCTGTCCATTATCTTTGAATGGCCCTTTAGACACCACATGCCAAATGGCAAACACCATTGAAGGAATCTTGACTCCTTCTAGAGGTCCACGTGTTGTTTCACACAGAACGGTGTCAGAATTAGGAGTTTAACTGCGATTCTGTCACTTAAGATGAGTCTCTGACTAGCAACACTTGCTCTGCGTAAATACTTGATGAAAATGCTTATATGAAACCAAGGTGAGGTATAAAATTACAAAACCAGAGTAAGCTCTTCAACAGTCCCAGCAAGTTAATATGCCAAGTGTTTTGTTTATTGGACTCTGTGATGGTGAATGGGCAGATAAGGATCTCAAAGATTGCTGAACTGAACTCAGGCAGGAATGACGCAGGAACTGGCGAGTTACTGAGATCGCAATCATTCCTGATATCCATTGTGCCCTTAAGCGAGGCACTTAACCTCAGGTTGCTCCAGGGGGACTATCCCGTTGTTTAAGGCCCTTTTAATAAAAAGCATCTAAAGTCTTTTGGATTTGTGTTCAAGTGCTACAGAAACCCTATTAGCGCCCTCTAAAGGTGTAACACAGCTGATGGCACTGCTATGTTCTATCACAAGCAGAATCTACACAATTACAGCTCACAATAGGTAGTAATCAGCAGAGAGGGACCGCTCGCTTTTCTCAATGGCTAATTGTGCACATTCCCGACTCCTAAAATTCCAATTATTCTAATTGCAATGATTGCGATGATGCCTTGCACAACTGAAAGACCACCTGTGATATGTTCTCCATTACTTCAGCAGAAAGAAAAGGAGGCCGGGGATTAGGAAGGGCCAATTGAAAGAGACGTGAGAGAAAGACATGCGTAAAAAGACTTTGCCCAGAGGAAAGGACGCAGACTCTGGCTCTGCTAGCAGAGATACGTGACTCCCCACTCGAACAAGCGTGAGAGTGACGGCACACATGACAACAACAAAGGCGCGATAAGGAAGGTCCTCTGCCGGTGGAAAGAGAAGAAGAAAGCTGGAGAGGAACGTGCTTTGACAGCAAGAACAGCAATGCAAAAATAACAGAAGCAATCTGACTCAACTGCACACAAGCAACTGTATCTCAAATCCATCTCAAGAGTCCACATGCACGTGATGGGATTCCTTTCAAGCGAATGACAGAATTTTGCCCGAAAGCACTTTTTAGGAATTCGTGAACTTTGAGGAATGTCCTACATTTAAAATAATGACACACTTTTCTGGAATGGTCTGTAATGAGCGCTGTGGCTTCCTGTGTGAGTGTGCGTGTATAGATTGTATGTGTGTGTTTGCAGTGGCTAGGGACCACTGAAGACCATCCAGCTGCAAGAATGTATGCATTTAAATGTAAATGATGGAGAGACACACAAACACACACAGGCTCCACGGCAGTGTCTCACCGACTGGCTTTTCCTTTCACTGGCAAGGTGCCCCCCCACCTGATTACAATGGGCTGCTATCACACAGGTGCCTGTCTGACACCAATTGTAAGTAAGGCTTTCTAACCAGAGACGGCATCTCAAAAATCATGCAGAGACGTCTGAGATTACTAGGGTCTTTTCTCAGAAGAGAAGTGTCTAAGACAGCGTCTCCCAACCCTTTTCATAGTGTCACCTCCGATACTACACATTTCCGAACTCTTCCTAATCAAACACACTTGAATCAACTCATTAGCTCATTAATACAGGACCTGAAAAGGATGGGTCAGAAAAGAGAAACATCCAAAATGTGTACTCTTGGGGTGTCTTCAAGAATGGGGTCTAAGAAATGTCAGCAAAAAGATCTGATTTGAGACCTCTTTTCAATGGGTAAATTTATAAGAGGTAAACTCACTAAGGATACAGTCATCAAAGCTGTACACTCAAACATGCTCTTTATGAAGATAGATAAGCATAAACACACTTGAACAGTTGTTTCACACTCTCTAACACTGTTGGATGTCAGGCAGATGAGCTCAGGCTGTTGACAGGTTTTTTTCATCATCTCAGCATTCACAGCAATAAACACATCCACGCTTAAGGTTCGAATATGGGCGGCAAGCATAGAGTTTGTGTTTGTGTGCGCACGTCGCATCCTGTGTTCTCCCCGCAAGTCTGTGCGGATCCCCACGCCAGGCGGCGACCACACTTCCCTTGCCTTTCCGAGGCTGACGGGAAGCCAATAAGAGCGGCTCATTCCACGGTTGCCATGGACACTTTGGAGGACACACCTCCTTTTGTTCAAGGCCAGATAATGGAGGCCTTCAGCGCCAACACAAACACAGAGAACGCCTTACATCCTGTAACACACACACAGAATGTTGAACGTTCGACCTCAGAGAGAATGTGAAATAGGTTGAACCTCCCCAGTAAAGTAAACAACCTTTGATTCTTTCTTGATTGCACGGTACATGCGTTTATATTTAAAGGAAACTATAAATTTTAGTTACAAACACATCAGATTGAGTAACAACTAACATTGTGTCGAAAGCCAGACTGACGTCAGTATTACTTCACAGAGTTGGACGTTCTTAGGGCTATTTCCTCTTAATATGACACATAGTATGTTTCCAAGCCAAAAAATATCCCAGAAGGCCTACACGTCATTATTTCATAGATGTGAATTATTACGCAAGTCATGGGTCACCTAAATTAATTTAGCAACCGTTACTAACTAATATAAACAGTCATTATTGGAAAAAGTGACATCATTAAGAATCAAAGTTAAAATAACCTAGTGGTTGACAGATATTTTTTTTTTTCCTCTGGTTGCTGATAGTCAAATCTAGATCTCATGTTGGTGGATGGTCGATATAATGCTTATACACACACAATATATATATATATATATATATATATATATATATATATGTTAGATATATAAGCTTTTACTAGATTTGGGAATAGCCAAAACAGCAAAATGTAAGACTGGATGCTCTTTCCTCTTCTCTTCTGCAAACCACAATCTTTCATCATATAGTTTTGATTTAGTGTTTTACAACAATGCAAACATAAGGGAACCAACAATCATCACCGCCTCCTCCCATCTCTCTTCCTCTTTCTATCAGCCTTAATCTACAATCCATCTGCTTCATATCTTGGTGCCAGCCTTCTAGTGGATGCATGACCTGCGACCTCTGTACGGTGACCTGAGTCGAGCACACACACAGGATGTCATAACCACAAGAGAAACATGTACTTTAGGTGTTTTTCTCTTTATCAAAAGCTGCACAGTATACCACCTAATGCTTCCGTTTGTATCAATGAACAGCACTTGACTTATGTTGATGAGAGAGAGGGTGGGGGGGATAAAAAGAGACAAGGCAAAGAGGCAGACTACAGCCTTCAGACCCAGAGACAGACTGACAGACATAATCTCTTGGGAGAACGCCCCACTAACCTGGCCAAAGTTGAATTCCTGCTAGCTGAACTTTTTTTTGCCTCTTCTAAAATTACCCTTCCTCCTCCCTCTCTTCTTCCTCCTCTCTTCTCTCTCCTCCTCTTCCTCTTTTTCCTGTCACAGGAAGTTCTCACAATCGCTGGCCGATGGTTCCTCAGCATGGGAGGGAGGAGGTGAAATCTCTGTGTGTGAATGTGTGTGTGCGTAAGCGAGTTTATGTAGACAGATCTCTCTGCTATGGAAGCAGAATCCAACACTCTTAAAATTAAAGCTTCCAAAATGAGGTTTTCTCAACAATGCTGTAGAAGAACCATCTTAGGTTCCCCAAAGAACCTTTCAGTGATCAATTCTCAAAAGACCCTTTTTTCAGCTTGAAAAACTTTAATAATCTGGAGAACTCTCCCCACTGTAAAGAGCCTATTATGCAATGGAACGATTCAATGAATATTAAAGGTTCTTCATGGAACCATCAATGCTGATAAAGAATCTTTATGTTAAGATGTGAACCCAAATTCATTGTACACAGCCTGGCTTCAAGTGAATGTGGGTTAAATTGAAGGCTTTTGAAGCTATAAATAGTGCTATTCTAGTTAAAGAAGCCCTGTTTCAAATGAATAGCACACAAACATCAATACCTAGTCTTTGAGCAGAACTAGGAGAAATTTCATCAGCGATTCATGTGACCTGATGTCCTATTTGTCCTAGACACTGAGCTCTTTATCTTCCATCTTTTCCACACATACACTTTAAATCTGCAGATCAAGAGCAGTCATACATCATTTGTTGAGGATCACGCATATCATATTTTGGCATGGCCTTCTACAGACATATGGGGGTAGAGAGGGAGAGTCAGGTATCTCTGAAAATGAGAAGATCCCCTCCATCTGGTCACAAACACAAGGGATCATGGGGTTAACCCCATCACACAGTCACTCAACACCACTATCCCAGCCACCTACACACACTTTGGCCAGACGGGTCTGTCTCAGACTTTCTGACAGATTTAAACATTAGCTATCACTGACCTGGAGCCAGCTTGGCCAGGTCTGGTGACTGGCCACTTTTTGTAATGCAAAGCTGATCTCAGGTCAGATGATTAGATACGCTCAGTGATATGCTCCCCTATCCATTCCATCTATGATCAAAAGATTACTTAAAGAGGTGAAGAAAGAGAGACCCTCCTCTAATATGACAGAGGGCTTCATATGCACCAACCGATCTTAAAGCAACAGCAACTACTTAAAAGTGTTAGACTAAAACCCAGCAATCATACTGTTTCCAGAAGGCAATAAAGGAAATTTGTGGCTGTAAACCTGCCCACGCTTCCAAAAGTTTTTATATGAAGGTTTCAGTGGATTTAGAGCCATATGGAGTGTTTAAGAAAATGTGTTTGAGTCTTAGCTCTTTACTTGTATTTGAGTCCACCATGCTCACCTAAAACCAGGACCATAGATTATCAGGAGGTGCATGTAGGCCAGTGTCAACTTCAAAGTTACATTTTTTTTTTGACATTCCTTTCTTTGACTCCTAACTGACCTGCTTACTGCCTTATCACCTGGAGTTAGCATGACCTTAAGTTTATCAACCTCTACATGGATAGAAAAAGACACCAAACCTCCAACAACAACAGAATATATACTTTAAAATATTGCATTCTTTTTGGAATTCAAAAATGAAGTTGCAATTCTGAGCCTGGCAAACGATCTGACATAAATTGTGCAACTGACCGAAATTCTCTTTTATAGTTATGGTTATTTTATATCCTGTGTGCAAATTATACAATAATTTGTATTTATTGTATGTATTTATTTTTGTTAGCTAACTGTAAACTAGCTAATCATAAAGACGTTTTAAATAAAACAGTTTTTATAGCTTTAGGTATATTTAGTCTAGTGAGATAAAGTGAGATAAGATTTGTGATGTGTAAATCTATAAATAAGGAGATAATATAGTGTTGGTCCGATATTGATCCTAAAAGAAAACTCTCACACACAGAACTGTTGCTATGGTGACATCCTCAGGCCATTTAGTTTGCATTTAGGCTAATTTAACTCTGGCAAACTTTGACTATCGAATTTATAATCTAAATTTGGCTACTTGAGTTCTGTTTGAAAACACTGGATAATGTTAAAATCCCCACTCTTCAACACGAGAAAAGATGCACGAACGCGCCTGAAGAGGAGATCAGCACGCTCTCCACGCGCTCTTTAGCAGTGCCAGATTATGGCAAAACTTCCCCCAATTCTCTGCACTTAAACTGAATGAAAACTCAGACCAACTCTGACGAAATCTTATCTCCGAACTATGTGTAATCCACGTAAATCCACGATTCGGGGAGCGCGAGGGGAGATTACTTATCGGACAGCCTGGAGCGCCGGTGTTGCGCGTGAAATGTATCTCACGCACCACCCAAATAATTGCACTCTTATAAACTCTACGCTTTAGGAAGAGATGAAAATCTAAAGCGGAATAATTAAGACAGAAGAAAATTAAAGAGCACTATATTTAACATATCCACTTCTACATCTTATCCTGTTAAAGTTATATTCCACTGATCGCACTGTAGCCTATGTGTACTCTAAATTCACTCTCAAATGACAATCAATAAACATATTTTGACAATTTCCATTCGTTGTTGGAACGTTATGCTATTATAAATGTCCCTATAATGGCTGAGCTGCAGTCTGCAGGGTTCGAACCGGCAACCGGTTTCCGTGACCAGTTTAGTTTGTTTCTTGCAAAAGCTACAAGACCCCAAAACAAACATAGCTACATAAGCAATATAATGCAATAGCTGTTACAGGCAAATACAAAATACAGTTAGATAACTTCTGGTCAGGCATGGTCTGAAGATCTTCTGACTGAAATTTGTATGATTACTGACACCAAACCTTATTGCATAAGTATGCAACTTACATTAAAACCGTTGTCTATCATAAAAAAAAAAACAAAAAAAACCCTGCAATGTAGCTCTTCAATGTGATATTATTAATTGTATTATCAACGTCACCACTCAGATTCACTTCAAGTCAAGTCAATCAGTCAAACTATTGCGTTTAGGATGCAGTATCATTCATGTATTGAATTAGCAGCATTTAATCTAATAATCCTCTCAATAGACAGAAACTCAGTAGCCTATTATCAAATAATGCATTATCAAACATAGGCTACTTACGGGTAAGGATCATGTTGTGTTTTCTATAAATCGCTAAAGTCCCGCTGCGATATGCTTTACGAGTCCTCTTCGTTTTATTCCAACATCACATCGAAGCTTGCATAGTATTCCAATAAGAGGCGAATTCGCAAAAAATATATAAATAATAATAGTAAAAAAATAAAATAAAAAATTCCTCTGAACTAAATAACGTTTATAGAAGGTCCGAAGACCAAATAGAAAAAAATAAATCCATGACCGATTTCCTTTCCTGTCTGCTCAGGGGGGAAAAATTCCTCACTCCACCGGAGAGAGCTGTGTTTGAAACGCCTGTGAGCTGGCTGGCCCGCGTGTGAATGTGAATGAACAGACTGATTCACTGTTTAGGAATGGGAGGCTGAGAGAAGGCTCCACCTCTCCGCCCAGGACAGCCTCAGGTGGGCTTTCGCCGCTTTAGACGAGGAGGTGGAGCTACTATTCAATTCCCAAAGCCTACTTTATTGACATGATTTTGTTTTATATCCGAGACTTTTGCCACAGAGAATTGAGCACACAATAAAACCAGTGACAGAAAGCAGAAAATGTTAATTCAAAAGATGTATAAAATAAGTAAATTAAACATTCAACGATGCATTACATGACAAAGCGCACATAAAGGTAAATACATATAACGCCAAATACTTGACTCTTCTGAGCCGGTTCTTTTAAACGTAAACTTTATTACGCTCCTAAAGTATTCTTGTACTGGCAGTAAAGGAGAACGTGAGGTTCTTTTCTTAATTCCATCAGTGCCCGCTCTTGTCATCTTGACAAGAGCTAGAAAGCGAAATTTGATTTAAGATACTCTTCCATGAATTCATACCTTGATGACTAGGCTACACATTAAATTAGCCTAATAGGACCTTTATTATTATAAAAATATTACAATGATATTATTAACTAATACCACATTAATTAAAAATAAAGATAAACATACCCATCTTACCACTGCGCGCAAACTTGCACATCACGCATCACCGATTAATTAGTATGCGTTTATTTTCAAGTTTGCTAAAATAGCCTATTCAGCCTATTATAAATCAGTCTGAAACAGTCCATTTTTCTTTTTTTTTTCAGGCGGAATCAAAATCATCCAAAAGTGAGAGTGAGTTCGAATACTGCTCATTTGGCTGTAAGACATTGTTTGGTACTTAACTACTTTAAACTGTAATTAAAACGGCGCGCTGTTAGCATATCATTAGAGGTCTTCATTAAGCAGTGGGGCCGTTTGAAAGCCGCTATTGTGGGACATGATATTGTGAAAGTGGAAGACAATGAGTCCGTTCTGCTATGGTAATTCTAACAAGCCCCATCAACAGGCGTCCCTGATCCTCGTCTCTTCCCGCACGCACGCACTCACGCTCATAGGCGCAACGGTGCAACAGTAGCTTTCAAACAGAGCAAGACCTTTTATTGTGTGAGGAGCTCTTATTGAGATCAAACAAGGGTACGGTCCTCTCTGAAGCTTCCTGCTTTAGAAGTCAAAAGAAAGTCACGTTCACTTCCTTTTGCCGGTTCTTTTAAAATTATGACAAAGCCTCAATGGAGACCAAGTATATTCATGTAAACCAGAAGTCAGTAGATGTTTTATGATTATAATTAAGCTGTTTACAATGGAATAGACTAGTTTAATGGTTACAGATCACTATGCTGACTATAATTACTGTTATTACCTGAGATCATGTTGCATATTTAATTTAGTAAGTTCAGTAAGACAAAAATGTCTTCTTTTTTGTGTGAAGAAAAAGTACATACTTTTGAGTATGTAGCAGAATAGTAGGAAAAATTTGGGATATGCTTGTCATAACTGAATTCGCTCTATTGCTTATTTATGTGCATCTGTTATTGTATAAACTGGCCTGTCAATCATCTTATGTCAGTTAACATCTTCCACCTTGTGTTTCATTTAATTTCATACCAAGAATTGAAGCCGCATGTTAATCTGCCAGTCACATGTCTTTCATGCTGAGAACTCTCCTTGTGTTTGCATAATGATGCATGTAAAAGTTAATGACCAAACATGAAAGTTCCTAGTGTTGTTGCAGATGAAATATAATGCAGATAGTATTATAGCAGTATTTTTTCATCAGGTTAGATTAACCACTTAAACCTCTTTATCCAGACCTCTCTACTTAACCATCTCTCTTGCATATCCACCATGTTTGTAGTTTTTTAATACTGTTTATTTGTGTTTGTAGTTCTGAACTGAATGGGTTGTGAGCAATAACAGCCACTAGAGTGTTCATGGATCTGCACTTGGAATTTCCACCATAAATAGTAAACAGTTCGGGTACCTTTAGAATATTCGATTCAACATACTATGATTTGGGACACGCTAATTCTAATTTTTAATACTATATGATGGATAGTAGCCTATGTGAATCGGAAAACAGCATTTGATTCCATTTAAGTCACAAGGAGAATAAAGGTTGAACATTTTATTGATATCCAGTCTATTCATTCAGAGATGTAAACTCACCAGGGGTGGAAAAGGTGACAAAGATGCCTTTCTGATGCATGGGAAAGACTATGTTGCTGTTGTCGTAATAAATTCGGGAGTGACTAACAGAACAAATTAGTGGGTTCACTCCCGTAATTAGATGAGTTTGTCACTTCGGAAACTGTGAAATTCTGAAACATGACACCTTTTCCTTAAATTATGACTTGATGTTAGAAAGCGAGCAAAGAGCGCTCCCTTTATTACATGGCTGACTGAGCTCACTTGCATGAAAACTCGTTATTAGTTATAATCAACAAATTCATCTACTGCACAATGAATCTCATGTTTGCATTGCATCTATGCTTAGTTTGTTATAATGAGAGGATTTGTGAGCATGTAAAACTCAAACACAAACTCATTCAGTGTTTTTAGGACATGGATTCTGACTAATTTATGCTAAACACCTCTGATTGGCCATGCATGTCTGGGATTGAATAACCATTGCTGCAAAAAAACATGTTATTTGAAAAAAAAACTCATTGGACGTACATGAATCAAACAAATGACTTATTTTGGATTCAAAATAGCGAATTTCGCAAGTTTGCATCCCTGTTCATCCCACTCCCTGCATTGTAACACACAAACCTCCCTATATAATATGGAGAATAAATAAATGTGACCCTGGACAAATAAACTGCACAAAACCAGTCTTAAGTCGCTGGGGTACACTCTAAAAAAAATGGTGCTATATAGCACTAAAAGTGGTTCTTGGCTCGTAATCATAGGGGAACCACTTTTGGTGCTATATAGCACCATATCTTTAAAGGTGCTATACAGCACCTTTGTCAAATGGTGCTATGTAGAACCATAAGAGGTGCCATATTGCATTGTATTTCTTCAACAAAAATGGTGCTAAACAGCACCAACAGTGGTTCTTTGGCTCGTAAAGAACCTTTAAAGGGGCTTAACAGGTTCTTTGTACGGCAGTGGTGCTATATAGCACCTTAATCACCCCAAAGAACCACTGAAGAACCGCTGAAGAACCATACAGTAGCTTAACAGGTTCTGTATATGGTAGCGGTGCTATATAGCCCCTCAGTCATGCCAAAGAACTGGTGAAGAACCACTGAAGAACCACTGAAGCACCAAGATTTGGTGCTATACAGCACCAAAAGTGGTTCCCCTATGATTACGAGCCAAAGAACCACTTTTAGTGCTATATAGCACCATTTTTTTTAGAATGTATATTTGTAGCAATAGCCAAAAATACATTGTATGGGTCGAAATTATCCATTTTTCTTTTATGCCAAAAATCATTAGGATGTTAAGTAGAGATCATGTTCCATGAAGATATTTTGTAAATTTCTTACCGTAAATATATCAAAACTTCATTTTTGATTAGTAATATGCATTGCTAAGAACTTCATTTGGACAACTTTTTAAAGGCGATTTTCTCAATATTTTGATTTTGTTGCACCCTCAGATTCCAGATTTTTAAATAGTTGTATCTCGGCCAAATATTGTCCGATCCTAACAAACCATGCATCAATGGACTTATTTATTCAGCTTTCAGATGATGTATAAATCTCAGTTTCGAAAAATTGACACTTAAGACTGGTTTTGTGGTCCAGGGTCACAAATAAATAAATAACAATGACTGAATCTAAGATTTTGAATTGTACAATCAGTGCACACTATGCTATCCCATAAGGCCACAAGAGCTGAGGAACCTGAAACATTGAAATATACAAAGTGCACATTATGCATGCTACATACTGATAAAAAAGTATGGAATATGCTGGCCGTCTTTCTTGTCTGGATCTGTAAAACAGTGTGGTGTGTGTCTGACTCACAAGGAAAAACTTATGCAGTACTACCAGGGAAACTGCCTTTACTCGTGGAATCTCTATCTAGCCTTTGTTCCTCACTCTCCAGAAATTCAGCAACTGCATTTAGACATGCCAGAGAGAACGAGTGTGAGAAATGTGTGTGGTTTCAAACTGACTCATCAGATTCATCACTCTTTTCAAATCTCTGTCTCTCATCTTTATGTCTGCCCCTCCTATTCTATTTTTTTTCCAGCCTGGTAATTATTTTCTCACAAGATTTATCACAAGATTAACAATTTCATTCTAAACTGTATGTATAATAATAATAATAATAATAATAATAATAATAATATACTATTCCATATTCTGTGTGTTTCAGCAATAACCCAGGCAATGTCTAACTACACTTAAAATCTCACCCATGGTTTGAGCAAAAATTCCAACTGCTAAAAATGTGGTGCACAGAAAAGGACAGTGGAAATGGCCCGAACTGAAATTATATTTTGTGGACATTATATTTAGCAGGGTGCCATTGCAAATTAAAGGAGCATATAAGAGACGCCACCCTAGCACTGTCTGAAGTTCACCGGATCCTTCTACTCCCACAATGCTTTGCCTTTCAAAGAAATAGAAAATATGATCACCACTGAGAATTTAGATGTTTGTATTTTTATGTGAGTGAGTGTGACACCTTTATTGCTATTTTAGCTCAGCCAGGCTCTCTATTTTGGGTTAATTTCAGTTCTTAAGGGCTGTAGGATAAATGAACAGAATGCTTGAATACTTGAATATATTTGTGTGCATGTTTCACGACAGGCCACTATAGTAAATCCCAAAGTAAGACAAAGGGAGAGCTACAGAAGAATAGAACTGTTCTTATCAGCTATTTATAAACCAGCACAGGCTCAAAAAATCAGAAATAGAACTGAGCAGGTGTGACCGTGTGCATTTCTGCACACTTTGTATTTAAGCTGTGGTGAAAGCCAATGTATTTTTGTTTGCATTTGTGACCCTGGACCACAAAACCAGTCATAAGTTGCACGGGTATATTTGTAGCAATAGCCAACAATACAATGTATGGGTCAAAATGAATAATTTTTCTATTATGCCAAAAATCATTAGGATATTAAGTAAAGATCCTGCCCCATAAAGATATCTTGTAAATTTCCTAACTTAAAAATATATCAAAACTTAATTTTTGATTAGTAATATGCATTGCTAAGGACTTCATTTGGACAACTTTAAAGGCATCAGTGGAAAGCTTATTTATTCAGCTTTCAGATGATGTATAAATTTAAATTAAAAAATGGACCCTTACGACTGGTTCTGTGGTCCAGGGTCACATCTGTGCATGCTAAAACAAATGAGGACCTTGTGCATTAGTACATACTGTATTTCACCAGACCACATAAGCTGGATATGTATGTACAGAATGTGCCAGTTTTAATATCCAGAGGATAAAAACAGGAAAAAGCCACAAACACTCACTGTTACCTCTTGCCCTTTTCTTACTGACACATTACAGACTATTCAACTTCCACACAAACAATGCCAACAATAAAGACACATATACACACACTTCCTAGTTCTAAAATAAGAGGCCTTAAAAAAAAAAAAAAAAAGATACATTGATACATTTACAACATAAACCCTAAAATTATAAAGTGTTGAAATAATGATTATAAGGGTTGAGTGTTGAAATACTTTAAATGCATACTTTAAAAACTGCATACTTTTTATGATTATTCAGTAACACTATACAATAAGGTCCCATTTGTTAACATTAGCTAATGTCTTAACTAACATGAACTAGCAATGAGCAATATATTTTTATAGCATTAATTAATTTTTATTAATGTTAGTTAATAAAAATACAATTGTTGATTGTTTGTTCATTAACTAATGTTAACAGATACAGCTTTTGCTCTTTAAAATATATTAGCAAAGGTTAACATTAACTAAGTGGATGTTTACGCATTTTCAACTAAAATGGAAAAGTTTTAGGCCGTTGGTTTTCATGAAAACAGTATTTTATAAAACGCTGTAGAATGCTGTTCATGTTAACAAATTACACTTTATTGTAAAGTATAACATCATTATCATCCAATTTGATTTTACAGTAAATAGCCATGATTCTGTCTAGTGTTTACAAAAAATAATACATTAATTAATATAGCTTTTAGGAAGAAATTCAATAAGAAAACTTAATTCATTATACAGAGACACCACTGTTCAAAAGTTTGAGGCCAGAAATATTTTTATGTTCTGGAAAGAAGGTTGCATTACAGTAATACTGTAAAATGTTTTTAGAATTTAAAATAAATTTATTGATGATTATTAGTGACGGCAAAGCTGAATCTTCAGCAGCCATTGCTTCAGTTTTCATTGTGACATGATCCTCCTGAAATCATTCTAATATATAAGTGAATAAAAAACATTTTTTTTTATCATTATTATTATCACAGTGTGCTGATTATTATTATTATACACCATTTAGTTGAAATGGAAATCTTTTCTAACTTGAAAACGTCATTATTGACACACAGACAGAAGGATAAATTTTGAACTGAGATTTGGATATGTAATCGCATCAACAAGGTCAATTTTCATTAATGAAATAAGCAGTAAACTCTCAGTTCTCCCTATAATTTTGAACAGCTGCTCAATATTAGATTTGCTGACTTGCAAAATCTCCCTACATTCTCAGAAGGTAGCATAATTTATAACTCGCTGCTTTGGCAGTCCCCCAATCCATTCCTGATTTTTCCATGAGCTAAGTGGTCTTACGTGTATCAGAGGCATTAGTGTACACAGCTGTTATGAAGATATATACAGAAAGCAGGGATGGAGGACTTCTGGCTCTCCTCAGAAGCAGTCTGGAATCCAAGAGGCCCTGAGGGAGATGGCTGAGATAGACTCTGTTCAACATGGATTTTGACAAGTTTGAGATTCAGAATATTTGCCCATAATGGGGGTTAAAAGTTGAATGCTAGTGAGCATGTGTAAGATGATTTATGTGTATGCATGTGCTGCATTGCCACATGCGTGTCCAGAAAATGGCCAACAAATGTTTAGCGATAACAGCAGCGGTATTCACATGCCATCAGCCAGCAAGAGATGAGCCAGATATGGCGTTCACTCAAAAAAACATACACACTGTTTTGTATGTGTGTGAGAAAGTCACGTAAGGTTACAGGATACTTAGTAAGTTAGCAACTATGGGAGGGAAAATTATAATGTTTACGCATTATGATAGATCTGAGAAACATGATTAAGTATTAACAATATAATTATACTGCTGAATCCATATTTGAGCTGTTTGTCTTGGGAAACTCGACTATGTACACCAGAGATACTTTACCTTCTATGGTATTCAGGTGTGAATCACATTAAGCACTGTCCTCCACAGGTCTCCCATCCAAATGCATTTGAAGTGCTTTTAAGCATTCCTAAAGTAAGCCATTAGCTGAGTTTAGATGATCTGATTTACAGATCAGTTTTTCCTCACAGTTTTGTGGGCACATGACAGAGAGGAAGGGAGCGGAGACAGTGATGCACTCAAGTTTCTCATCCAATAACAAGCTGATGTGCAACAACAGTGCCACTATTTACGATGAGCCTTAAAAATGCATGATGTGTCAAAACAAGCTTAAAGGAATAGTTCACCCAAAATTGCTTAAAATGAATTCAGCCTCATGCCGTCCAAAATAAACGAGTGGATGAGTTTTTGTCATCAAGACAAATATTTGACAATACTCTGGTCTATCAGTTATCATCTTCTGAACCAAAAAGCTGCCTTTTTCTCAATAAACAAATCCATCAAGACGTTTTTAACTCCAAACCGTTGCTTTCGGCTAAAATATGAGTCCTCTGTCAATAATTTTGCTCTCTCCCGTGATAAACACGTTTGAAGCAGGAAAGAAATATACACAATTTACAGTCCAAAAGAGTTCTACATATATATGTTGGTGGGCTTTGATGTTTGGAATTTCATTCTTTTCATTCTCATTGGAAATTCATTCAAATCCGAGAACTTTCTGACTCTGCATAGACAACAATGCAACTACCACGTTTAAGGCCCAGAAAGGTAGTAAGAACATCGTTAAAATAGCCTTAATTTTATGAAGCTACGAGAATACTTTTGTGCTCAAAGAAAACAAAAATAATGATTCAAAAATTTCTTCTCTTCCGTGTGTGGCACAATCAAAAGAAGCTCCAACATGAACATGTACGCTCCATCCCTGCCACACTTTTTTTTACATCTCTTTTTCATCTCTTCTTCTCGCATTCCTGGCTACATGAGGCTATATTAGAAGACGGCTGTGACTTGAGTGTTCTTAGCTGGCTGGACGGCATAGTTTTTCCACAATGAAAGTGACAGGACTCTTTGAAGCTATAATAACTATTCTGCTTTATGGATACTGAAGTTAACAAATGTCCCATAATCCACTGAAGACCAAGCCAAATTAACTCTGGGTAAAGGAAACAAGTGCATTTTTTTGCTCAAACAAGTCTATCCACTAGAGGTTTG
Organism: Tor tambroides; assembly: GCA_021397915.2. Taxonomy (NCBI): domain Eukaryota; kingdom Metazoa; phylum Chordata; class Actinopteri; order Cypriniformes; family Cyprinidae; genus Tor; species Tor tambroides. The sequence goes on along the minus strand of JAFVLL020037531.1, from coordinate 47,375 downwards.
AAAAAAAAAAAAATGCTGTATGAGTTGGTGAATGTAAATAGTATAATATGTACAGTATATTCTAACTGTGGCAAAATTTTAGCACTAAGATAATGGATAAATACTTTCAAGCAAAGTGTTATTCTAATATATAAACAAATATTTCTGAAGGCTTAGGCTCAAATCATGCAGTGGTAAAAGAATTTATAAATAAAATTATGCAAAAGTTCCCATTCTCTAATCCGATTGGCCAATGGTGTTCCATCTGTATTTGGGTTGTTTCTAGGCCAAAGTAGCTCACTGGCATTGGACTGGCATTGTATTTTATATAAACGTCTTGTTTATTACACAAAAAGGTTCAATTTAACATTAGATATGATGAACTAGCAATAATTTATGGTCACTTTTGATATCTAAAGCATTGAATAGTTGTATAAAAACAATATCACATTCACAATTGTGTTGTTGGTCTGAATAATAATATACCAAACCACATCCATGTTCATATTCTGTTCTCTCATGATATTCCTGACATATGTGTGTAGAAAAACAAAACAACACATGCACACACTTGCATTACCCCTCACTAACTAGAAATATGTGTGCATTTTGGGCAATGAACCCATTGCCTCCAAATAATGACTCGTATTTTTTTAATTAGTCATGCATGAAAAGAAGAGATTACAGACGGTTTGCTTTAGTTGACAGACATGCAGAGACAAATGTGTATAAGTGTGTGTGTGTGTGTGAATGGGAGCGCGTGGAAGCCAGTAAGAAGAGAAAGAGATCAAGAGTTCAACATAAGAGCAAACAATAAAGTAGCCACAGTAATGTTTACTTTTCTTCAGCTCAATTGACTTAGTCTCCTTTTATGTAACTCGCATTACCATGGGTCGTTTTTGGATCCTGTCTCCGTTTTTCTCTCATACTGGGCCCTCTGGTAATAATTTCAACGGTTGTCATCAATCTCCCTCACTGGAAATGTGTGATTCTGCCCTCATATAGATTCTCATCAACACTTTCAGCTGCTTCAGTTACCTTCGAGTCTTCAGCAGGCATGGTTCATTTCAGATAATTAATGAAGAGATTTGGTGATGGAGAGTCGAAACTAGGGAGCCTGGTAAATCTTTCCAGCCTTTATTCATCTCCCAGAGCCAAATCATGATAAATATGATTTTGCATTTCTTAATGACTCTGAACAGATCCTCTAACCCATAGATCGTAATATACGGTCAATTTAAAGTCAGTGCTGAGTAAACAAACTCAAGCTTGAGCTGAAATGGGTTTTAACCTGTTAACTGTCACGGGCCCACCGGTGGGCCCACTTGCCATTACATGTTTTAAACAGTAATATCTTAGTCTGAACCTAAAGTAATCCTGACAAACTATATATCGTTTGAAAGCTTAAAGACTCTAGTTTTCATATTTGGTGACTGATTTTTGAAATATTTTACAGAGCAACTGTAATTTATTAATTTTTAAGAAGAGTACTCATCAGAGTCAGAGAGTGCGTTCTGACCTTTACTTTGAAATAGTGATGCACAAATGAAATCATGAAAAATCAGTAAAATCCTGCATTAATTTTCATGGAGAGTGTTCAAAAGATAACATTCATTCTATTTTTTGAGAAAAAAGGTCTAAAGTGTTTTGAATATATAGAAAAAAACAATAGATTCTCCATTTTTGATGCATCGTGAACTGTAACGCAAGTCCAGGGTTCTCGTAGCATGTCTTTTATGTGTTTTTTTGAGGTTGAATTGAAATCAAATACTGCCATACTGCCCTTAATACTTCTGAATGTGATGTCTACTTCATAAATATTGAAAAAAGTATGGAAAAACATGTTTCAGATTACTCAAACCATATATGGAAATGAAGGTGCCCTTATACGGTTACTAATAGGGTTTGACGGTCATCTAGTGGAAAAGCTTGGTACTACGCCCAAACAAAATCTCACTGAAAGCTCATTTTTTGAGATATCAACCTCAAATTTGGAACACAACTTGTTCAGATTTTTGGTTTTGATTTTCTAGCAGTTGTAGAGTAAAACATGTTTTGTAAAATATATATTTTATATAAAATATAAATATTTAAATTTCATATTTTCATAAACTTAAACTTCCATAACTTTTTTGTTATATAATTTTAATAACTTTTTTCACTTCTACAATAATCTGCCAAGAGTCTTCTTTAAAAAGAGATCAACCTTAAGCCTGTGGTCCAAAGAATTAAAAATTTATAACGGTTTAAGTTGGAAGTGTCATTTTCAGGTCTATGCTCAAAAATTGGAATCGACAGTTAACAGGAGGATTCCTATAGCGTACAGATAACTGCACTGTTTCGTGAAATGTTCAAAAATACTACATTAAATTCTAGTCAGGAAACCACTGGCATACTTCTGCATGACTAATAAAAAAACAAACAAATGGCTGCGGAGTTAACAAAAAGGAATATTTCGGGCTCTAGTGTAATCCTTGGAAAATTCTGAAGACACATGGTTGTTTTATATTAGGAGTTAAATTCGTCCAGAAGACTATAAGTCTTTGGTTTAAATTTTTGGTCAATCTATTCTACTTTCAGTTGCTCTAGTTTTTGTCTCCATATAGTGATTGTACTTTTTCAAATATTCTTTCTCCTCAATCTTACAGTTCAAACAATAAAACAACATATCTACTTTACTGGCCCCTTGTATAGCCTTTTTACACTACTATCTAACATTATGGAGTTTTTGTTCATTCAAATAATCATTCAAAAGCACATGTCATGCCACTAAACCAACACATCACATATAATAATACTAATAATACTAATGATTATAATAGTAGTTATTTTATGCTCTTTTATTTTATATCAAACATGTACTTTTCCTTAATTTCTGTACAGCCTGAATTCCGGAAATATTGGGACGTTGTTTTTTTTTTTTTTTTTTTTAAATTTGAATAAAATGAAAACTAAAAGACTTTAAATTCACATGAGCCAATATTTTATTCACAATAGATCATAGAGAACATAACAAAAATTTTACACTTTTATCCACTAAATGATAGGGGTTGAACTGGTTTCACATATTCAATTTGATTACGGCTATCATGTCAACGATTCGATTCAATTCAATATCACGACGCATCACAATGCAACACTATTATTTCAAATTTATTTTGTGCATTTTTATTAAATTATATAAGCAGGCTACTTTTTAAAATAATTGTTACCTAATTAATTAATATATTAATTAATATATAATTAATTCTTTATTGTTAAGAATTCAAAATAAATATAGCTTCAAAACACACAAGCAAATATAAAGTAATAAAGGGGGAAAAGACAATTACAAGTGATAAAGAAAAAGCACTTTCAGTATCTGGGAGTGCTTTAAGTATTGAAAGTTTACAGATAATCATAATTATGTTTTTTTTTCTTTTTTAATCAGCATTATTGCCATTTGATTAATACTGATGAGATCACAGACACTGGCAGCTTTAATAGACTGCATTCACACTAATGCACAGATCTTTCCACATAGCCTATCAGATGTTTTGTCCTGTTCTGTTCTGATTGATGTAAACATAACTGTTTACATCAATTTCGTATCATAAAAGTAGATGCAAGTGCATTTAACAGCAGCCACGAGCTTCAGGACAAACAAATACAAAGCACATGTGAAAGTCTGTCAGTACATGAGATTTGTGCATCTAATACGTACTGCATTCCAAACTGCAGAAATGAAAGCATATCTAAAGTAAAAGACTAAAATAACAGCGAGTAGAAGCACTTTCAAGCAATGCGCACGTGTCTCACAGTGCATATTCTGTGCAATGAAGCCCGCCGTGTTTGTCTCTAGCGCACACACATGCCATACGCGGGAAAAGCCAAGCTCAGATTTTAATATAGCGCGTATACGAATGACGCGATTATAGTCTATTACTGCATCGATGCAGAATTGTCCACGTCCGCATCGTGATGCATCGATGCAACGATTAATTTCGACACCCCTACTAAATGAGCTCATTTCAAATTTGATGCCTGCTACAGGTCTCAAAAAAGTTGCCACTGGGGCAACAAAGGGCTGAAAAAGCAAGACATTTCGAAATGATTCAGCTGGGAGAACATCTAGCAACTAATTAAGTTAATTGACATCAGGTCTGTAACATGATTAGCTATAAAAGGGATGTCGTAGAGAGGCATAGTCTCTCAGAAGTAAAGATGGGCAGAGGCTCTCCAATCTGTGAAAGAGTGCGTAAAAAGATTGTGGAATACTTTAAAAACAATGTTCCTCAACGTCAAATTGCAAAGGCTTTGCAAATCTCATCATCTACAGTGCATAACATCATCAAAGATTCATAGAAACTGGAGAAATCTCTGTGCGTAAGGGACAAGGCCGAAGACCTTTGTTGGATGCCCGTGGTCTTCGGGCCCTCAGACGACACTGCATTACTCATCAGCATGATTCTGTCATTGACATTACTAAATAGGCCCAGGAATACTTCCAGAAACCACTGTCGGTAAACACAATCCGCCGTGCCATCTGCAGATGCCAATTAAAGCTCTATCATGCAAAAAGGAAGCCATATGTGAACATGGTCCAGAAGCACCATCATGTCCTGTAGGCCAAGGCTCATTTAAAATGGACTGTTTCAAAGTGTAAAAGTGTTCTATGGTCAGACGAGTCTAAATTTGACGTTCTTTGACATCTTGTTGGAAATCACGGATGTTGTGTCTTCCGGGCTAAAGAGCAGGGAGACCTTCCAGCATTCAGCATTCAGTTCAAAAGCCAGCATCTCTTTTATGGTATGGGGGTGCATAAGTGCATACGGTATGGGCAGCTTGCATGTTTTGGAAGGCACTATGAATGCTGAAAGGTATATGAAGGTTTTAGAGCAACTTATGCTCCCCTCCGTACCACGTCTATTTCAACAGGACAATGCAAAACCACATACTGCTGCTATTACAACAGCATGGCTTTGTAGTAGAAGAGTCGAGGTGCTGAATTGGCCTGCCTGCAGTCCAGATCTTTCACCTATATCACTTTCATTTGATGCATCATTACGAAAAATACGTCAAAGATGACCATGGACTCTTCCGCAGCTGGAAACCTATATCCGGCAAAAATGGGACCAAATTCCAACACCAAAACTCCAGAAATTCATAACCTCGATGATCAGACGTCTTCAAACTGTTTTGAAAAGAAGAGGAGATGCTATACACCATGGTAAACATGCCCCCGTCCCAACTTTTTTGAGACCTGTAGCAGGCATCAAATTTGAAATGAGCACATTTTGTGCACAAATTTGTAAAATTTCTCAGTTTAAACATTTGTTTTGTTATCTATGTTCTATTGTGAATAAAATATTGGCTCATGTGATTTAAAATTCATTTAGTTTTCATTTTATTCAAATTTAAAAAAAAAAAAAAACGTCTCAATTTCCGGAATTTGGGTTGTATATAGTAGTTCTGCATATACAAAGTATAACCACAAAAGCTCAAGGTGTCAGCATTACAAATATAATATTGCTCATCATTATCTAAGATTTATTTATTTTTTTAATCTGAACCACAGCAATTAGGGGGTTCATGAGTGGACATCTCATCCTAATGATGCATCTAACAAGCCAAAGATCAGGACATCCTGTTGTTTACAGAGTCATTTACTCATGACTGCAGTGATCTACCAGATAATAATCTACAGTAGACTAAATTTGGTTAATGTCAGTAACTCAGCAGAATGTAGATTTACAATCACCGGCAGCTTGTTTTTCTGGTGTACGTGGCAATAATAAGATAACAAGCAAACCAAAATTCAGCCATTTGTGAGATTTTAAGGGAGCACATCATCTGGTTTATCTTTGTCTCGTGTGACTAATGCGCTTTCATGAGCTTCCATTTCAAAGCAGATGTCATGCTTCAGAAATGTTATACGGCAGACTAACACTCAGACAGATGGGCTAAAATATTTTTTGGCTGTGATTTCATGGATTGTGATTCATGTGGATTCCTATCGCTGGCACAGTAATGTACAGCTTTAGTTATGTGAAAACTTGGCCAAGGTATGATGGAGTGTGTTGGCTGCCAAGCATATTCCAGTTGACAAACTACGATTGTGAATAAGCTATGGACTTGGGCAAAGAAATCTTACAATACTGCTTAAATAAACGTCCACGAAGTAGCATTCACATACAGGTTAAAATTTGCAATACTGGCTTAAAAAAAGTATGTATGCTGTAAAAAATTAGTTGTAAATCAATATGGGTAAATGCCAAGTTTTATGAATATTCTTTCACATGAATCATATAACTGACAGATTTCCGTTCACACCAGACTTTTTAACTAGCTCAACCAGCAAGACTTCCTTGGTCAGTCAGCTTTAAGATCATGCAAGTTGACCAGCATTTTTGCAGGTGTAAAGCATGTTTCTGATCTACAAGCCAAACCAGTGACATACCAGCACTAACCTGCAAACCAGTCTTAACCAGCATAGAAATGTAGCAGGACAAATTTGAGAATCTATATACATATATCAAAAGACAAGTATATTTACATTTAATCATTTAGCAGATGCTTTTATCCAAAGTGACTTACAAATGAGGAAATGGAAGCAATCAAAATCAACAAAAGAGCAATGATATGCAAGTGCTATAACAAGTAGTCAAAGAATTGTGAAATACAAGCTGAGTTCCATTTACTGGGAATTTTGGGAACTTTTGGTGCAGCAGATGGGTACAGGACTTATGGTAGAGGCAGCATATGGTCTGAGCTGCTGCACAGACAGTCAATGGATTACACAGCCTATGCACCTAACCTTACCTTCCATGACCTTCGACCCTGCACTGAACTCCTAAGATGAAGCATAATGAACCAACAGCAGCATGTCCAAACCAAACCAGGTGGACACAAGGAAAAAAATGTGGCCTAAAAAAGAGAGTATTGTAGCAGAAGCGTCATGCCCATTTAGACTGAAGAGGCTCTTGCAAGTGGTTTTAAAAACAGCTTCCAACCAATTCTTGCCTTGTTGAAAATTAAGTTGCATTGTTTTGTAGGTATTTATCTATAATACTGTAGTGGAAATGACATATTCATAAGTTTAAATTGGACAGTCCAATCAAGTCAAGTACACTTTTAACTGATCATTTGATTAAACTGAGAATTGCAACCTTATCTACCCACATATCACTCAAAACTTGTATGACTCTTGTCTCATAGAGGACAAAAGTATTCATTATCAAAATGTCCTATAGGAAAAAATAACTTGAGGGATTTACTTAAAAAAATCTTTGTAACAATTTGCATTAACACGTTTAAGTAAATTTTACTGCTACTGCTCTGTACAATCTACTTACTATTGAACTTAACATTCATAAAGAAATTTAAAGGGGTCATATGATGCAATTTCAAGTTTTCCTTTCTCTTTGGAGTGTTACAAGCTGATTGTGCATAGATAAGATCCCTGAAGTTGCAAAGAATAAAGTCTCAAAACCAAAGAGATATTCTTATATCTGATATAAGTACTTTGTTTGGGCTTCCAAAAGAGGACACAACTAGAAATCAGTGGTTAAGTTGTATTTACAACACTGTTCCAGAACAGTTCAACCCAAATAGAGTGTGTGCAGCGCATTTTACGGAGGACTATTTCCTGAACCTGGGAGTAGCCTGCCAGCTATGCACAAAGGCTGTTTCTATAAAGTGGGGCAATTACAACTTTGAAAGGACAGTCTGGCGCTTCTGACCACTGTAAGTACATTTCTGCTACTGACAATTCAAATGCGAGTTTTGAGCTGTGTAGAGTAGTGCTTGTTGTTTGTCGTTTCTCCGATCACAAATGCAGACATGGTAATGTTTACGCGGCACGATGCAACGCGACGTGTAAAAAGACAGTATAAGTCATTATAATCAGTAATTATGTTCCCACTGGATGCAACAAATGCCTCGTTTGTAATGGGTTTTATTATTTTTGTGTGGTCGCATCATGAAACGCCATCACAATACGGTGAGGGGCGTAACATTTCCGTCTCACGCTTGAGGTATTTGGCCAATCACAATGCACTGGGTAGCTGGCCAATCAGAGAACGCCTCGCTTCTCAGAACGATGAGCTTTGTAAAAATCAAAGCGTTTCAGAAAGGCGGGGCTTAGAGGAGCAACAATAATGTACAGTATGTGGAAAAATAATGTGTTTTTTGAACTTTAAACCACATAAACACATTGCATTACACCAAATACACAAAATAATGTTCTTTTTAGCAACATCATATCACCCCTTTAAGTAAAAATTACATAATTATATATATAATTTCACATATAATAGAATTAAGTAAAATATACTTACCTAAGTTAAGTAAATTTAACAAAGAAAAAAAAAAACTTTAGCCTGGCCAGTTTGAGTAATTTTTACTTAGTCAAAGCTTACTTGGCAATACTTTAATTTTACTTAATATAGCACCTAATTAAAAATTGCTTTTAAAGTGTATGTTACTTAGAAACATCTAAGTAAATAATAGAACAGATATCATGTAGACACCATCTACATTATTATCTACAATTAGTAATGTGGCACTAATTCGAACACAGAGACTTCAATACACAATGAATGATGGTATCATTCTGTGGTTCTTTTTTGAGTATGAATGTGTCATTTTGAGTAGAAAATGAACTCCAAATGTAACAAAATCGCAAGTAACTAAACAACAGATGCAATGATAAAACAGTGTAAATACAGCTGGAAAACAGGGAAAAAAATCAACATTGTTAATTATTCTTGCCCCATTGCATGATGGGAACATCAGTATTAGAAAAGCTGAGTAGGTTTTACTTTATTTTATAATGTTTATATTTACGCTTTAACTTCTACAAGCTTAAATTGAGTACCAGTATAGAATTTACTTTTTTTTTTTTTTTTTTTAAATTATTGGCTGAACTAACTTTTTCATATAGAATTTGCATTTGTTTTTCTGTCTTATTTACTTCACCTCAGAATTATTTTTTATCAGTGATGCTCTTTTGCATGAAAATAAAGGACTTCTTTTTTAAAAAATAAAGGACTATGTTGTTAATTGTGGTTAATAAATAAATCAGCAAACTGCTAAATAATAATAAAAAATAAATAAATAATAACTTTGTGCAAAAAGAAATAGAGACCACAAAGAAATGTAAAAAAAAAAAAAAAATTCTCAACTGTTACTGCTGCCCCCTTAGAAAAATATTAAAATTTGGATGGATGGATGGATGGATGGATGGATGGACAGATAGATAGATTACATGATAGATGGTCTGGCTTGTCAGATAACACTAGTTTCCTGTGCCCTTTTTTTGTGGATGTTATGGTTAATAGACCTCACTTAAGGCAGGAGTTGACAAATAGGTCAGGTAATAAAACATGTCTTGCGCTGCCAGCAGAATTAGCTCGTTTATTTCACAACACCCTTGACCTAATTCACTGCAAAGTGCTGTGGAAAAGAGAGAGTGAGAGTGAAGGATGTACAGGAGCTCCTGTAGGTTCATCAACAGGACAGAGACAAAGCGAGCGATTGACCTCAAAACTGTGTATGTGTGTGTGCGTGTGTGTGGTGGGGGATTTGGTCCCCCTTAAGGGCATGTGTGTGAATGCTCCTCTTTTACTATGTCAGAGTTGGGTGGGACCCCGAAGTTTGGGTATTTCTTGGATTTTCTTAAGAGGTGGGGTATGCCAGTGGGCACAGAGAGGACTATTGAAGAGAGACTTTTAGTAAACTTTTCAACATATCTCCTTTTTAAAATCTAACAAGTATCCATTGGTAAGTTTTAATGACCAGTGTCGCTACCGCTCTGTGGGAGGTGCATATGATCTTAATCTTGCAGCTCACGCAAAGCTGAGGACTTTTGGGAAGGAATCTATGGAATCCTATTGACTAAGATGAATAAACAAACACATTATGTGCAAAAGGATTTGATTAAAGAAGAATGACGCAAGTCGGCCCAGGTGTTTCAGCCCACTCTTTGCATTCCCTTAAACCTTTTCCTAAAACCACTAATTTTGAAATTGTACCTTACTCTGTTTATCACTTTGCAGGTCAAAGAGTTTATATATGCGCCTGAAATGGCACTCAGCATTCTTTGTAATGAGTTTGGGCTGGACATACAGTACTCATGTCTAATATGTGAGTGACCACAATCTTGAACTGTTTATATACTGTAAATAGAATTGAACATATAGATAAATGGCTAAATCTAGCTAAAAAGTTTATTTCAAACAGCGGTTTTCAAAATTTTTAATGCCAAGAACCCCCTCAAATATGATGATGCCCTTGCAAGAGAACTCGTTTTGAAAATATAAAGGAAGCTATATATATACTGTGTGAGAAAAAGCCTGATTATTATAAAGAAAGCATGTTGTTTCTCATAGAAGCTTTTAATAGTAGCTATACATTTTATAAGCAGTTTTTATATCGTTATTGTATTAAAACTAGGCTAACCAAGACTTGTCATAGCACTTGCATATTATTGCTCTTTTGTTAATTTTTATTGCTTTTATTGTCATCATTTGTAAGTCACTTTGGATAAAAGCATCTGCTAAATTACTGTCACAGGACGTGGTTATAGAAAGAGGCGCACGACGAAGGAACTGACGAAATGAGTCTTTAATAAACATTAACACAGGTATATCCATTAAACAACATCAATCCAGGACCAAGAAGAGAAAGAAACTGAAACCTTATAAAGACCAGGAAACAAATGAGCAAACGAGATGATTAATACAAAACAGGTGATCTAAATGAGCAATGATTAACAAAACGAGAACAGGAAATACCAAATAAGGCCAGACAGGAACTAAACAGAAACCAACATGTAACAGACATCACCCCCACTCCCGGAAGGAGCTTCACGTGCTGTAACAGTACCATCGGGGAGGGGGCGGACGCCCTGGAGGCTGGTGCAGGACAGGACAGGAACAGGGCGGAGACAAAGAGAGCCTCCAGGACGGATCGGGGAGTTCGGGGAACCATGGCGGAGCAGACAGTTCGGGGAGCCATGGCGGAGCTGGCAGCTCAGGAGGCCATGGCGGATCAGGGGACTCAGGAGGCCATGGCAGATCCTCTGTGGCCTTAGACGGCTCGGCCACCACGCCCACAGGCATATGCCCCTCTCCCAAATTTTCTTGGGGAGAATAAGGAATTCTGGGGGGCGATCTGGAGGAGCGGGCTCTTGAAGGAGCTTTCGAGGAGCGGGCAATTGAGGGCGCTCTGGAGGAGTGGGCTCTGTACGGCGCTTGCAAGGAGCGGGGCTTACCACCACAGGAGACTCAGGGGACGAAGGAGGCTCAGGAGACTATGGGGAGCTGGACGGGACCAGCGGAGGCGAAGGAGACTCAGGAGATGATGGAGGGCTGGACAGGACCAGCGGAGGCTTAGGAGACTCTGGAGTGAGGATTGGAGCCGAGAACTCAGGGGGTAGCGCAATATCCATGAGCTCTGGGGCTGGAGCCAGCGGGCTTGACAGCGGAGAGGCTGGCGGGCATGACTTCGGAGCCGCATTCGGCGGGCTGGTTCTGGATCGGGGCTGGACACTCTTCAGACACCGGAGGATCCCTTCCCTTCAGCTGAGTCCGGTGGTGTCTGGGAGGTCCACGGGGTGATGGTAGTTGGCACCGATCCAGAACAAAGAGTTGAGCGTTGCATCGTCTAGCCCCGTCCACACGGCGAGCCCGCTGAACTCTCTCACAAACTCCAACAGCGGGAGATCTTGGCGGGCCAGGACGGCAAAGCGCACCGCGATCTCCATTCTCTGTTTGGGTCCTGGATTCTGTCACGGGACGTGGTTATAGAAAGAGGTGCACAACGAAGGAGCTGACGAAAGGAGTCTTTAATAAACATTAACACACGTATATCCATTAAACAACATCAATCCAGGACCAAGAAGAGAAAGAAACTGAAAGCTTATAAAGACTGGGAAACAAAGGACAAATGAGATGATTAATACAAAACAGGTTATCTAAATGAGCGATGGTTAACAAAATGAGAACAGGAAATACCAAATAAGGCCAGACAGGAACTAAACAGAAACCAACACGTAATAATGACTAAATGTAAATAAATGTAAAACAAAAAATAAATTATAAAATATTTACTGTGTATGAGTTAACAGCATATCTGGAGTTTTTTCAACCCAGTATTAATGTTAGATGTATAAAAATAAAAAATAAAAATAAAAAAATAAATTCAGATGTATTTGTATAACACTTTTCACACTAAATCTGATTTCTCATTACTTCTGACTTCAAAAAGCAGAACAAAAAAGTAATATAACTTATTTCTCTATTATTAGTATATTACTATTAGTATTTTGAATTAAATTTTATTTTAATATCTTTAATTTTCTTTCTAATACCAGTAATAGTTTATTTTAGTAACATTATCATGTACTTTTTGCATTATCCTCAAATGATGGAGTTTCTCTACCCTACTACATAAACAGAACAGAACCATCCCTGGTTAAAAGAGAGCCAAGCCGATAATCCGAAACTCACAGAAGTATGAGGCATTCTGTTGCTGTAAAACATCCAAACTTGCTGGCATAATGCCAAGGGTGACTTAAAATGAAAATTTTAGCTCAATTCTCATGAGAAAAACTGCTATCAGCATAGCCTGCTCAGATCCCAGAATGAATGGTATCTTCTCATTGCAGCCCAAACAATGCTGAGATTCTTTAAATGGTTGGATTATGAGTAATATTATTAATTCTTACACTAACACACAAACATGGAAGACTGCTATCAGATGTATCACAGTATGTACCAGCTTCATCACTAGCTTAAAAATAGATCTCAAGAAGAACCATTGACACTCATTGAGCACCACAAAGCATGACTAGTTGCTCCCATACAAAGAGATTTCACTCCATATACTCAGAAAAAAAAAAAAGTATATATATATATATATATACAGGTGCATCTCAATAAATTAGAATGTCGTGAAAAAGTTCATTTTTTCTTGTAAGTTATTTCAAAAAATGAAACTTTCATATATTTTAGATTCATTGCATGTAAAGTAAAACATTTCAAAAGTTTTTTTTGTTTTAATTTTGATGATTAGAGCTTACAGCTCATGAAAGTCAAAAATCCAGTATCTCAAAATATTAGAATATTTACATTTGAGTTTCATTAAATGGCCATCCCTACAGTATAAATTGCGGGTATCTCTTGTTCTTTGAAACCACAATAATGGAGAAGACTGTTGACTTGGCAGTGGTCCAGAAGATAATCATTGACACCTTTCACAAAGAGGGTAAGTCACAGAAGGTCATTACTGAAAGGGGTGGCTGTTCACAGTGCTGGAGTGCTGTATCAAAGCATATTAAATGGAAAGTTGACTGGAAGGAAGAATTTGGGTAGGAAAAGGTTCACAAGCAGCAGGGATGACTGCAAGCTTGAGAATACTGTCAAGCAAAGCCGATTCAAACACTTGGAAGAGCTTCAAAAGGAGTGGACTGAAGCTGGAGTCAGTGCATCAAGAGTAACCACGCTTCAAGAAAAGGGCTACCAAGCCACTTCTGAAACAGAAACAATGTCAGAAGCATCTTACTTGGGTTAAAGAGAAAAAGAACTTGACTGTTGTTCAGTGGTCCAAAGTCCTAAAAGTAAATTCTGAATTTCATTTGGAAATCAAGGTCTGGAGGAAGACTGGAGAGGTACAGAATCCAAGCTGCTTGAAGTCCAGTGTGAAGTTTCTGAAGTCAGGGATGATTTGGGGTGTCGTGACGTCTGCTGGTGTTGGTCCATTGAGTTTTATCAAGTCCAAAGTCAAAAATGCAGCCGTCTACCAGGAGATTTTAGAGCACTTTATGCTTCCATCTGCTGACAAGCTTTATGAAGATGCTGATTTCCTTTTCCAGCAGGATTTAGCACCTGCCCATAGTGCCAAAACCACTTCCAAGTGCTTTGCTGACCGTGGTGTTACTGTGCTTGATTGGCCAGCGAACTCGCCTGACCTGAACCCCATAGAGAATCTATGGGGTATTGTCAAGAGGAAGGTGAGAGACACCAGACCCAACAATGCAGATGACCTGAAGGCCGCTATCAAAGCAACCTGGGCTTCCACTACACCTGAGCAGTGCCACAAACTGATCCCCTCCATGCCACGCTGAATTAAAGCAAAAGGAACCCCTACTAAGTATTGAGTACATATAGAGTAAATGAACATACTTTCCAGAGGGCCAACAATTCCCTAAAAAAATTTTTTATTGGTCTTATGAAGTATTCTAATTTGTTGAATTGGTGGGTTTTTGTTAAATGTGAGCCTAAATCATCACAATTAAAAGAACCAAAGACTTAAACTACTTCAGTCTGTGTGCACTGAATTTATTTAATACACGAGTTTCACAATTTGAGTTGAATTACTGAAATAAATGAACTTTTCCACAACATTCTAATTTATTGAGATGCACCTGTATATATAAAAGCTGTCACTGGGGCAAAACCCTTTCAAGAAGTCTCTATCTATTCCTAAAGGTGGCATATTAGTAACTTAATGGGACATATTAGTACCTAAGTGGTACATATTAGTACTTTTTGAAAGGATGCCAACCAGAGACAGCTTTTATACCTTTTTTTTCTGAGAGTTAGGGCTAAATAGCACTACACAGGAAATTGTCATATGGCTTAGTGTTTTCAGTGTCTCGGAGCGGCTCAAAAAAATAAAAAACCTTTACGTCTGATTATGAATTAAGACAGCCATAAATATCAGTATAATTTTACAGTTGTAATGGAAAATATTTATTCGTTGTCTTATATTTTTCTTCTTTTTTTGCAGTCATTTTACAATATTACAATAGTATTATTTCTTATTTTCTTTATTTTCTTTCTCAAATACTACATTTTAGTCAAATAGTACAAAAATAACATTTTTTTCCCTCATTTGAGTATACATCTAATTTCTATAGTCTAAAACTACAATTTGTCTCACTGAAATGAGACATCACATGATTTTCACAATGCGTGAAATTGCATTTATGCGGTATACAACACAACAGAGGCCTTACTGAAGTCAGGTTTTGACAACATGTTGCTGGAAGAACCATCTTCAAGCATCATAAAACAAGCTTTGTATGAGGAGACAAAACAGACCTAGAAAATGGCTGTGCAAAATTCATGTCTTTGTACATTAACTTCAAGATTAATGTGCTAATCATTATGGAATAGGAATGCAGTAACCATGGAAAGCACAAACAAATAACAACATATGGAAATATTATTAATGACTTTTCACTTTCACACCACAAGCATTTGAACTGTGTCTGGTGGCTGTCACTTCCTCTCACGCTAGATCCTAAAGCCTTGAATAAAAATCACAAGAAATTTTTAGAGAAAAATACGCAAAGAGATTGTTTATCATACAGCTTGTCATAAAATTTACTTTTTTTTTTTTTTTTTTTAAGTTTACAGTGGTATAACTTTACTAAAAGAAGAGACTCAAAACAGATGCTCAGGTCATCTGAAATGGCCGCTCAAAAAAGACATAAAAAAGAGCTGTGTGTGTGTGTGTTAAGAGTGACAGAGTGTTTAGTTTATGATCCAGATGCACTCCAGCAAGGACCGAGATAAGACTCCACCTCACTGGCTGTGCATGTTCTTCAGTAATGGTGCAGAAACCCCTGTCTTCCTCCCCTGACACATGGCCAATGTTTGACAACATTTTCACACACATACCTACACGCACACGCACACGCACGCACGTGCACACACACACACACACACACACACACACGTGTTAAATAGTGTCAGCGCTACACTCAGGCGCTCCATCGCCCCTATTATTACCCCATCATTACAGCTCCGTAGAGGTCGTGTGTCAAAGTTTATCTGACAGGGTTCACGTCTCGGGGGTGACACTGCACTGCATGGCCCTCTGAGCTGCTTGTCAGGACGACACTTAGTCTGTGACCTCAAGGTCAGAGGTTAAAGGTGACGGTGACACCGCCCTTATCAGAAAGCTTCAGATGCTGAGTCTGCCCTGAGGAGAAGAAGAACGGGCTTGGACAGTAATGTATGTGTTTAGACAGTGAAAGATAGAGAGAGAGTGAGCTGAGTGACAGAGATCAGGAAAATGGAGGCCCTGGGCTACCAGGCAGCCTTTTTTTTTGAGCCAGACCAATCTCAATTCATTTGATCTCTTCTTTTCTTCCATCCTTTCTTCCTTTTCCCTCCTTTTTTTGGAAATAACACTAGTTTGTCTCTTTTTTATATCTCATTCTTTTTCCTAACCCTGACTTCCTGATTTGGTATAGCCACACAAGGAAAATATTACTGTAGCAATGTATTGTCACTCAGTTTGAAGATTCTACCTCAGCAGTCTTTGAATACTATCAAAATTTGAACGATGCAAAGCAAAGAATGGATTTACATTATACAGCAGTTAGTTGTGGTCCTCAAAATTTTCATCAGCCATTACTCCAGTCTTCAGTGTCTCATGATCCTTCTGAAAATCTTTATAATATGCTGATTTGGTGCTCATGAATCTTATTGTTTTCAAAAGCCACAAGTGCTAGTGCATGATTTGACCCTAAAAGTTCTTTCTAGAGTCTGTCTCTCTCTCTCTCTCTCAAAAAAAAAAAAAAAAAAACCTAAGCAGATCATCCTCCGTCACTTACCTAGCCATCTGTGTTTTCTCTCAGTCTCTTTTTGAGAACAGTTGGTCTGTGACTGTATCTATATCCTCAGTTTTGCTTATGATGAGTTAGGTCCCTCTGAGTCAATTCATATTAATTATGTGAAATGCCTCTAGGGACTATATAACAATGCTTTTCATTATTGTGATTTAAGGATATTTCATTCGGCTTTGCACTGACACACACATTAACATACTCAAACTGGAACTCTCTTAAGATACCAGATAAAAAATCGGCTGTCTGCTTACCAAATAAAACTTTCATTAAACGCAAAAAGTTTTGAATACGGCTGAAGAAACTTCTGACCCAGAAAGCATTCCTGTGGCATACCAAATTAAAATATAATCTCATCACTTTTTAACTGCCTGGTTTTTGGCACATATTTACATATTTTGAGGAAATTAATGGTGGGGGGTTAAAAAGTTTGGGCTGGGTGTTGTATTCAAGTTTGAGTAACACATCTCCCACTGACATAAAATGATGATTTACACTCAAAACCTGCAGTATATTGGACAGAGAGGCTTTTGGCAAAAATAATCTAGGGTGGATGGATGTTTGTTTAGCCTGAGCAGAGAATATATCTTTATCAACTTTAGCTTTTTTGGCCAGATGTCAAAAATACAGGTTATCCGTGTGACGCTATTGGCACTGGTGTAATTTTGACAGGTGTCACTGATAACATCTTTAACCTGTGACCGCCATAACATTAGACACTGATGCTAATAGCCTGGTGTCTGGCGCATAGACCAATGAAGAATGTAGGTTAAAGTTTTTTAAAGAATTGGTCTTTGCTAGAAACATGCTGGCAATTACCTTCCACTTAGAAAGCAGAAACCCTTAATCTAATGAAGAAGTAGGCCAGGCCATCACAAATGTGATTGCATATGTAGAGTTCATGACCCAGAAGCATACAGGATGAGGCACGCCGACAGATAAGCACACATATACTCAACTCTGTAAATGTTTAAAAAGACATATATCTTGTTCAAAACTCTTCCTGAAGTTCTGCTGCAAGCATAAATGGCAGAATAGGTTCATCTGGAGATTGGCTCACAGCCCTTTCACAACCTTAGAAAATTAAAAACAAAACTCCGTTTTTAATGTGCTGCTGAGATGTTGAACTGTGGTGCTTGTGCGAGTGTCACAGATTTGAGTCCAATCTGCAATGTTAACTGATCCCAAAAATAATAATTATGTAAACTAATTAAATAAACAGAGGACATCTAGTTCAGCGCTTACAATGAAGTAAGCTGGTGGTACGTTATGATGATATCAGAATATCATGGTGCTTTGAAATATAAAATGGTACTGTAATACCAATGGTATTTACATTGTATACGCCAAAGTACTTTTAAGCATTCCATGGTGGTACATGTTTAAAAATACCATGGAATTACCAAAGTACTTTTTCGTAATATCATGGTATGTATCATAAATGACTCACTATAGCAAATGACAGTAAAATGACAGCAAATGACAGTTTTTTTTTTTTTTTTTTGTTGCCATGTTATTCTTGGATGTACGATATAATCATTTAAATGCCATGGTATATGAACCACAGTACCACAGTATGTTTCAAAATACCATAGTATCATCATATGATACCACAAACATGCACATACAAAAAGTATTGCAGAACTCTGCCCCCCACCTACTGAGTATCATATAAATACCATGGTACATGAAGCAAAGCATCAAAATATCACAGTATTAAAGGTGCAATAAGTTATTGTCTTCAAAAACATGATATTACCATGTTCAAAAAACAATATCTTTAGTATGTTTCTTTTAAGGGCACTCAAATCCCGCACAAGACTGCACTGCTGGAGACACAGCATATCTCCCCAAATAACTTTCACTTATCATTAACACAGACACGTGAGTGAGAGAGACAGAGAGATTGAGAGAGAATGTTGATGATAAGGACAGAACACCGGTTTAAGGCCATGTCTTATAAATGCAAAACTCAATGCAGCCACAACAACCACCCGAAGAGGAAATGAAGCATAGGTCTGTAAAAGCAAAACAACGATGAAGGAGATTATAATGCCTTTGAGACCGAACAATAGCAATGCTGTTATTATAATCCTCTCTTCATTTGTAATATGCTATTGAAATCCTCAAGAAACCTCAAATTTTCATCCCTAGAAGATGAGAGTAATATTAAACCCATCTAAATCTAACACCACATCACAAGAATCCCAGTGAGTGAAAACGCATGAGCATAAACCTTTGAGCATAGAGTTTATCAATGCACACTCAGTTGAATAAATAGTATTTTGTGCAATTTCTGAGTGATTATAATAGAGATCGTTGGATTGTGGTTCACTTACTCAACAAGGGACCCCTAACCAGGCAGGGGCCACTGAGTCAGGAAGACAGGGCCCCTGATAACTGGCTATGGAGCTCCCACAGTCTCAGCAAACATAGCAGAACAGATGAAGGACTGAAGATAAGAGTGGGGTGTGTAGCGTGGGCTCAAATCTACACAAACACACTCAGTATTGTACAAGCATAAGGAAACCCAGAGACTCTCTTTGTGTAAAATCCACGTGTCAGCTGTACAGTTACCAATGGTAGGTTTATTACCGACATCTTGTTCGGCTATAAACTGAAAATATACACAAAGGAGGCCTTGAATACTTTTCATTCCTATTGGGTTTGCTCTTAAACATTTACAGCATTAAATAAAAGACCATTTACAAAGAGAATCCATCACCAAAGTTCCAGTAATAATGCAAAACACGCAACAAACTACTATGCCACTACAGTTAAAAAAAACATGTCCATATTTACTGTGTCGGTTTATATTAAAAGATGCTTTATACCCCTAAAAATTTCCCTTTGGATTTTGTTGGGCCAATCCAGTTCTAAAAATGGTGCTGAGTTGGTCTTTTTAGACAGGATGCAAAATCAGACATTCTTCACGGAAAGCACCCAGCACAGTTTCCAAATATTTGTGCATACCGCTTTTCAGGATGCCTTTTCTGCATGAAAACACATATATTGGTTCCTTTCAGACAAGACTGGTTCTGACTGGAGGATGTTTGATGGGTCGTTGCCGTCTAAATGTTCTGACTGTGTCTGGATTGGTGTGTTGATAGAGCTCATAACTGACCAATGACATCATTTTACGACCTGTTTTACTGGGGCTATTAATAGACCTCAGTTCATTGGTTTTTACAGATTTCAGTTCCGTCACATGCACACATTCAGGGTCAAATCTGGGGAAGTTGGTTCTCTTAAAATTCTACCCTGTTTGCACGTTAAATGGCATAATGATTCCCATTTTCTCATTTAACATATCATTTTAGAGCACATCTGTTGACTCGGTGGCCATCTTAGACCATTTCCAGTCATGCATAGCTCCTGTCTACTTAAATAAGGAAAGACAGAAATCTCGGAAACTCTTTTTCGGTAGGTATGTTTACAAACACTACTTTTTGTTAATCTGAATGCCATTTTGGTACTTTTAAACTAATGAACATTGCGAATTGGGACATTCTAATCTTTTCACATAACGTTTTTCGCCTACTATATAGTAGGGTAGTAGGCATATTAGATTCAGAGAAATTCTTAAAGTTCTCTTTATATGTACCCTAAACTTTGAATTCCGATTCATAGATTAAATTCCATGTATTGTGAAAAAAATTGCCGCATTCAGAAACAGAGAAAGCCACTGTGATAACGTTACCAAAGAATTGCAAATTGCTATTTTTGGCTTGTTGAGATATCTAAAGAAATACAGTGGAGGAAAAAAATTATTTGATCCCCTGCTGAGTTTGTATGTTTGCCCACTGACAAAGAAATGATCAGTCTATAATTTTAATGGTAGGTTTATTTGAACAGTGAGAGACAGAATAGCAACAAAAAATCCAGAAAAACGCATTTCAAGAAAGTTATAAATTGATTTGCATTTTAATGAGTCAAATAAGTATTTGATCCCCTATCAATCAGCAAGATTTCTGGCTCCCAGGTGTCTTTTATACAGGTGAGGAGCTGAGATTAGGAGCACTCTCTTAAAGGGAGTGCTCCTAATTGCAGCTTGTTACATTTAGACATTTACATTTAGTCATTTAGCAGACACTTTTATCCAAAGCGACTTACAAATGAGGACAATAGATGCAATCAAAACCAACAAAAGTGCAACGACATGCAAGTCTCGGTTAGCCTAACACAGTATATGAATATATGAATATTCTTGAATATGGCTAAGGATTCAGCTGCTCGGATAGAGTTGGGCAGGTCATTCCACCAGGTGGGAACAGTTAATGAAAAAGTCAGTGAAAGTGATTTTGTGTCTCTTTGTTACCTGTATAAAAGAAAACCTGTCCACAGAAGCAATCAATCAATCAGATTCCAAACTCTCCACCATGGCCAAGACCAAAGAGCTGTCCAGAAGGCTGGAATGGGCTACAAGACCATCACCAAGCAGCTTGGTGAGAAGGTGACAACAGTTGGTGCGATTATTCGCAAATGGAAGAAACAAAATAACTGTCAGTCTCCCTCAGTCTGGGGCTCCATGCAAGATATCACCTCGTGGAGTTTCAATGATCATGAGAACGGTGAGGAATCAGCCCAGAACTACACGGGAGGATCTTGTCAATGATCTCAAGGCAGCTGGGACCATAGTCACCAAGAAAACAATTGGTAACACACTACGCCGTGAAGGACTGAAATCCTGCAGCGCCCGCTAGGTCCCCCTGCTCAAGAAAGCACATGTACAGGCCCGTCTGAAGTTTGCCAATGATTCAGAGGAGAACTGGGTGAAAGTGTTGTGGTCAGAAGAGACCAAAATCCAACTCTTTGGCATCAACTCAACTCGCTGTGTCGGAGGAATGCTGCCTATGACCCCAAGAACACCATCCCCACCGTCAAACATGGAGGTGGACACATTATGCTTTGGGGGCTAGGACATTGAAAATGGGTCGTGGATGGGTATTCCAGCATGACAATGACCTAAAACACATGGCCAAGGCAACAAAGGAGTGGCTCAAGAAGAAGCACATTAAGGTCTTGGAGTGGCCTAGCCAGTCTCCAGACCTTAATCCCATAGAAAATCTGTGGAGGGAGCTGAAGGTTCGAGTTGTCAAATGTCAGCCTCAAAACCTTAATGACTTGGAGAGGATCTGCAAAGAGGAGTGGGACAAAATCTCTCCTGAGATGTGTGCAAACCTGGTTTTGCCACCAAGTACTAAGTCATGTTTTGTGAAGGGGTCAAATACTTATTTGACTCATTAAAATTTAAATCAATTTATAACTTTTTTTAAATGCATTTTTCTGGATTTTTTTGTTGTTATTCTGTCTCTCATTGTTAAAATAAACCTACCATTAATATTATAGACTGATCATTTCTTTGTCAGTGGGCAAACGTACAAAATCAGCAGGGGATTAAATCATTTTTTTCCCCACCGTACATATCAGACAAGGTGTTTTAGCAAATATGTAGCACATATTCACTCTCCTCTACTAATGTTAATAAACTTACAGACATTCGGAAGATGTGGGTCAATTCGTACATATTGTATAAGATGGATAATTCATACAAATTTGCACGACCTCATTCGTATGATTTATTTTACCATTTCCATGCCGGTTATGTTTAGGGGCTAGGTGTGGTTCTTCGTGCAAATTCCAACAAATTTGCCACCTCATAAACTATGTATGATTTTTCACAAATCGTATGAATTCGTACCATTGAGGTCATATGAATTTGTACGAATTATCCACCTTGTCAAATATGTATGAATTGCCGTGAGATCGGGTTGGACTTTTACAAAACATGAACTATATGTGCTCAAGTTCTTTATGAATTCAACTGAGAAAGTAATCAAATTCAAGTGTTTATGTGGTTTACATGGCCGTTTCCTTTTAAATGAATAATTAAAAATTTACACCACCCCCTTTCAATCGATTGAAATTTCATTTGGATCAAGCTTAATTGGACTGATTGAGGTGTTTACGTTAACATTTCCTGTCAAACTGAATCATAAATCTAATTATCAAAAGATTGCTTGGTTGCATTTCAATTTAGCTAGTAATCTGACAATTCTGTACAATGTACGTCTTTAGCTCAAATCATACACTCACACACACACACACACACACACACACACACACACACACACACACACACACACAAAATGCTATTTGTCAGGCTAGTCCACATAGTGGGCAATTAAGCGTAAACAAACATCTCTGAAAAAGATAACTGTCTCTTTTAACTATAAGATGGGACCACATTGAGCGTTGTGATTTCTCACATTCACATTAATTTAAAGAGTGTACTCTTCAGTGATTTAGCTGATACAAGTCCATATAACATGACAGTCATTATCAAATGTCAAAAGGTCCACAAACAAAAAGAAAGTGAAAAGAAGAGATAGAGTTGGAAAAGTGAAAAAAAGAAGGAACGAAAGGAAAGCAAATAGCCTTTGGTGTAAGTTTCACAGTGTCACTGGGTTTAGGAAAACATTCCTCTCACTCCCCTTGAATTGAAAGAGTAAATGAGAGCGAGAGAGAGAGAGTCAGGGAGACTTAAAGCATTAGTGTAGAATTAGAGTAACACACACACAGGACTCCCTCACATACCACACTCATGTTTGCTTACACATAAAACACTGCAATGTTGTTTAAAAACGTGCTACCGAACTTACCGCCAACTTTAATAGGAGAAATTGGAAGGCTGTCAAACTTTACTGCTTTAAAAACATTATAATAAGACCTACAGGTAAATATGCTAAAACATGAGAGGCCAGATTGCAAAAGGGACTTCAGGTAAGAAATGTGGATCTGAAGACTGATAACTGTGTCACAATGGATGTTTATCAACGGAAATGACCGGAGACAAAACAAATAAAAATAATTAAAAAAAAAAAATCACTCTTTTGGTGAAAAAAGGGAAGGAAAAGATTCATAATATTTTATCTTTCAGGCATGATAAATTTTTTTTTGAGATCCTAGCAAGGGTATATTGCAGACTATGTGTTTTGCAAAGTGGCAGCTGCGAGGCTCTCAGAACCGTTGACAGAAAACAGGAAGGAATGTTTCAAACCATGAGGAAGATAAGAGAACAGTGAACATCAGCGTTGGTGAGGAGGTACAAAGATAGACAAACACATAAAGCACATGCAAACACACAAACGCGCATTGCATTCCTGGACCCCCCACCTCCCCAAACACACACTAAAACTCCCTTGAGACTGTGGTCTAATTAAACTTTATCTCTTACTTTCTTTCCCTCTCTCCACAGCTTTATGAGATGGGCGTGTAAACTGTGTTTGAAGATGCTACATGGCTCAAGGCTGAGGACTTGGAACATTCTGAACACAGCGTGACACAAACACAGATACATACAAACAGGCTATGACTCACATAAGAAAATATGAATAATTTCACAATCTAACAAACCATATATGTACACCCAAGTCTCTGATACTTGTGTCCCTATTTGGCCCAGGTTTCTCCTTCAATGTAAGTCTATATTCCAGTTGATGACAATGAACTTAGGTTTTATTTGCAAATAAACAGATCAGTTGAAGTCTTGGTATGAACCACAAAAGCTGTCACCCCATATCATTAGCTGTGTGTTCATCATTTGTCATCTGTCTTCTTGAGCGTCTAATACAGTGCGTGGCTTTGACATTCTTTGTTTGGTTATTTGCACTGTAATGTGAGATGGAGTCTTCACATTCTGTTCTCTCTTTATGATGTAAGCCATAACTAACACTAATGGGGCTGAAATTTCAAGAATACTTCAGAAGATTATTATTATTATTTTTTTTTACTGCAATATATTGCTCATTAAAGTTTTTCCATGTATGAGTTCCTAACATTTTAAATACATAAGTATGGGTGGTGAAGAGTATAGGAGTGTAAAGAAGTTTACTTTACTTAAAGCTGCAGTCCGTAAGTTTTGCCTCTTTGTCGACATCTCTGTTTGAAAACCTGGAATTGCAGCTGGGTGCAGAATTATCTTGCTTGTGTTGGCTGTGCTCCGGCACGGCTTCAGCGCGGATGAATCTAATGTTTTGACGTGAATGTGTAGCTGTCAGTCACCGCACCGGTGTGGATGTTTACTTTACTTCGCAATCACAGATTCTAGCCTACGTCTTGGAATATATGACCCAAATAAGAATTTTCACCGTATATTGCCATCTGAACAAGTAAGTAACAAGTCTGCCACGTTTGTTCGGACCAACTGAGGAAAAAAGCATCACAATAAATCGCGTTACCAATGGTGATTTAATCTAAAGATCGGTTAGCTCATGTCAAATCTAACTGTGCAAAGTATTATTATTGTTATACTATATTCTAAAATTATGAATGTTAACAATATCAGAATTGCGTGACTATGAGTATAGTGTGTATTAGCGTGCATATTTCAAATTCTGTACGGTCTAATATCTAATTGTCATACGATTCAAATTTCATATTAAGAAATTCTTTTAACCCAAAAAGCAAACTATGCTCCCTCCGAACTGGTTTTCTTTAAAATACAAATCCTGTGTAATCCCAGGCTATCTGAAATCAGAAGCACATTTAAAACTGGAATATAATTTAATTTCATTCACATGTGTTTCATAAACACATTATCCTTTCTGGATTACAATCCGCCATCAAAATGATACATTTAATTATTCTAGCTGTTGTGAGAAAAGGCTATAAACGATCCGCCACCTGCAGGATCCTCACATGCCATAGCCTAGTAGCCAGGACAACTTCTTCATGTTTACAGACGTGACATAATGATGCAGTGCCATGCTCGAATTTCCTGTGAAAACCCACCCGTACCACTCAAATTAAAAAACATTATTATAAGCTTACCGTTGTGAATCGGGCTAAAGTAAGGCAATACTTTTGAACACTGGCTGGTTATGTACTTGCTCAAATATTGATTTCAGATCATTTTTAACCAAAAAAAGTTACGGACTGCAGCTTTAAGGTTACTAAAATACAATAAAAAATAAAATAAAAATAGAATAAAATAAAAATCCATAAAATAAAATAAACATATAAACACAGATGTAAAAATAAATGATTAAATAAATAAAACATTAAACAACATAAAAACGGTGGAAAGAAGTAAAATAAAAATGCCAAAAATAAAACATTAAAACATTTAAAAATGATAAAAACAAAACATTAATGAACGAATAAATGAATAAATTGTATTTAGATTAAACAACATAAAATACCTGGAAAAAATAAATTAAATAAAAACATGAAAAATAGAATACAAAAACAATAAAACACTGAGCATAAATAATTAAATTTATTTATTTTTTTTTGGTGGGTGTGTGAATTTTGGTTTTTGTAACTACGATGATGAGTAAAACATCTTAAGGTCATTATTGGGGCAATTCCAGTAATTAAAAAACAAGTTCAATTGAAGTTGATTATGGCACACACTCTTTTTAGATCAAGAGGACTCTATAGATGAGGTTATTATTTTCTTCTCATTCTGTTCTTTCTTTTTCATATAACCATCATTAACACTAATAGGGCTGAAATTTCAAGAATACTTTAGAAGATTTTTCTTTATTGCATTGTTTTCTTCATTAAAATAATTATGTCATAATAAATTACAATAAAACCCATGTATAAAAATAAAAACGTGTAAAACATAAATGATTTAATAAACAAAGCACTAAAAAACAAGAAAAAGTATATACAACAAAACATAAAATAAAATAAAATCAATAAATAAAAGTGGAAACATGGTTTCGTTGGGATTTGTGGGTGTGTGAATTCTGGTTTTGGTAATTGTATAATGATGTGTGAAACGTATCTTGAGGCCATAACTGGGGCAATACAGTTAAAAACAAGTTGAATTGAAGTTGATTATGGCACAAACTCTTTTCAAATTAAGAAGACTCCACAGATGTGGTGGTTATTGTCTGAGAACAGGCAAACCACAGGGCTTTAAATGGTATACTCATTTGGTTCAATTAAGTAGCTTTATCCAGGGTTTCCAGCCTAGTCCACTTGGAAACCAAACAATTCGGCGGTCATTTCCTGAACCAGCACGACTCAGACTCGTGGACCGGCCTGTGGCTGACTGGAACTGCAGGTTAGCTGCTGTAAATCATTGAATACTCAGGGTCGATATGGGTGCTGCAAGCCAGATGGAGAGCAGGTGGAAAGGAAAGAGGATGACCTTGAGAAAAAGGCCTTCAAACTGCAGCCCCGGCCAGCTGTGAGAATCAACAACATGCCATGGAATTTTGCAGAGAGCGAGTGTGTGAATAAGTGTGAGAGAAAGAGAGGAGGAAAGTTAGAGATCAAGCCAAAACGGCTAATTTGACACTTCCGTGTGGCTTTGTTATTCTTCACACTTAATAACTTGAAAGTACAATACCACACCCCTAGTTTTCATCCTCCACTGACTAGCAGGCATGAACACACACATTCTGGGCCTCAGTGGGCTTGTACCCAGCTGAGGAAGCTTTGGTCTGAGGGCTAAAGCGCGACAGCGACCCTTTAAACCGGACCAGCCAACAAGACTCCCCACTGGTGATCCTTTCACTCAGGACACAAAAGACTGACACCCACTAGCCAAAGCAGCAAAGTCACGCGGCATGACAGCGGATGTAGAAATGAAGCTGTTGGACCTGATTGGAGACCACTTGAGACTTTGTAAAGTGCATAGTTCTTTATTCTTGTTTTATATTCATGTTTGTGTAGATGCTTATTTGTATATCATTTCTAAAATTAGAATTAGAATTGTCAGTCATAATTTCTTTGATGTTTGCAAATACTTTTATTCAGCTGAAATTCAGTTTCTCAGTGGATGATTTGAAGTGATTTGATCTAATCAAATCTGAAAATAAGATCCAAATTTATGAATAAAGAGATAACAAAATGTAAGAAATACACAAATGTAGCAATTAGCAACATGAAAAAGAGGTGGAAACATAAAAAGGAAACAAAAACATTAAAAACAAAAGAAAATATAAAACATTAAACAACATGAAAAGGAGTAAAACAATTTCTTTAATTCGTACTGATGTTCAAAAATGCATTCTATTTAGCTATGCAGTTTCTCAATGTAATTTCATCTAATCAAATCTGCAAATAAGATTCAAATTTATGAATAAAGAGAAAACAAAACATGTACGAAATTAAAAAAAAATGTAAACAAAAAGAATAAGTGATAACATAAATACAACATTAAACAACATGAAAATATCAGAAGCAAATTAAAACCAAAAAAAATTATTTTAATATGTTCTTAATCCCATATTTTAATATGTTTTAATATGTTCTTTAAAGTTTACTTATAATGTTAATAAAGTTTTTTGCACAAATAAATAAATAAATAAATAAATAAATAAATAAGTGGAAAAATGATTATTTTCAACTCTTATTCTGACCCTCTCTCTGAAACAACCTGTTTTTAAGGGGCAGGTCCTTGAAGGCTTCTCAGTAATAGGCCACTGTTATGATTGGCTAACGTCATTGCATAGGAAACACTATCAACACCCCCTCACTATTGTGAGTGTTTTGACAACATAATCAAAATAAAGCGGTCATTTCCAGACAAAGCATTATGAAATCATTTACTTACGCTTAGTGATGCAGCTGCAGTCAGATCTAGTACCACTTCATCTTTAAACAAATGTTTCTTTGTGAACTCTCCGCAACACTGTGCCTCGTTTACAAAACAAAATGCTTTGTTCAATCCTCAGACACGATCCGGGATGCCATTAAAAATAAACTATCCACTTTTCCTTATGCTGGGATCCTTCTGATATCTGTACAAAGACGCAAACAAGCTGTTTAAACCAAACGAGTCAAAACGAACGTTCTTTCACTCCAGTTGTCCTATTGACAACAGACTCAAGGTGTGGACTGTGTCAGAAAGTGAATGCGCATCTGTATACTGTATCCAGTGTAGACAAGATAGCGGCAGTGATTGAAATTTCTATTTGCTTTTGACGGTATGCGACACTCGCATTCAGAGTGATCAAATGTCAAGCCGTTAAGCGACTGAACGCCAGTGGGCGGGGCCTATGTCGATGTCTTGCTCTAGAGGCGGTGTTTATGCAAACGACTGCGCCCAGGTGACGTCACCTTGCGCCTCGGATCCAAAACGAGCCGTTTTTGGAACTTGATTAAATAAATGATTTGTTTATAATGAGGAGGACATTTTAAGCTATAAATCTTGCAGGATGTTTTAATGGTTCAAAGACCTCTTATATGCCAAAAGATCAAGGCAAATTTGATTTCTCATGTCTTGACCCCTTTAAACAAAAAAAAAATAAACAACGAAACAAAACTAAAACAATAAACATTAAGCAACATGAAAAAAGAGGTGGAAACATAAAAAGTAATAAAATAAAAACATTAAAAAAAATAAAAGAATAAAAACTAAAACTTTAAACAACATGAAAAGGCGGAAAGTTAAATTAAGATATTACATTACGATCAAATAACTACATAATTTATTTAATTCTTACTGATGTGCAAAAATGTACTTCTATTCAGCTATGCAGTTTCAAATCTGCAAATAAGATCCAAATTGATGAAAAAAGAGTCTCTTTCAGAATAATTGTTGCTTTTATTTATCTGTCCCCATAGCTTTGTTCAGTCTTGTAATGGAAATCATGTGTCCTGACTCCCATTCATAAGATTCTTTAATGATTAATGTCTGACAAAGCCGCTTATAGGTTATGTAATTCCATTAGCGGGCAAGCGCTAAACCCTCAACAACACAGTTTGTCCTCTGGTTGCCTGGAAGGCAGACATCACGTAAACTGAACTCTGCAGCTGCGCAGGTGACCTCTGACCTGAAGGCAATCTGAACTTTCATCAAGCGTTAGCCTGCTGGGTTATGACGCTAAATGCTTTAGCTAATCCAGTTAAAATCTATCAGAGGAGAAAGTAAGTCGAGATAATCACGTAGAGTTTTGTCATGTAGAGTCTTGAGCAGATGAGGAGAAGTCATGCTAGTCCAACCCCCAATGCCTATTAACAAAAAAAAGCTCTATTTCAATTAACAAAAGTGTTCTAATAGTTTTAGCTTTAGTTAATGATAATAACCCTGCCTAAAATCTGCCTACTAGCAATCTATGCCTAGTAAAACCTAGAATGTTGTCGCTTACCCATCAAACAAATTACAGTTTCACTTGGTGCCACTAGTGGTACAGAAATGACACATTGTACCTTTAAGAAACTTCTTATTCTCTCAGTCCATATGTGACCAATGTAAATCTCCTCAGATTTTATGACTATATGCTGTGCTTGTTTACACACACATAAATACGCACATACACAGGTCATTTACCAGATCTACACCCACACGCTGTTGTACAGTCATTTCCGATACTTTTTATTTAATTACAAACATCCTGCTTACTGAAGCCACAACATTCTTGATGTGGCTTGGAAAGAGTGAAGATGGAGTTGATGTGAAGAGGAAGAAAAAGAGGGATGATGGGAGAAAAGAACGCCTGAGAAACTTTTTATGGGCTGCTGTGACCCACCTCTCCACCTCTCTTTCATCTACAGGTGCTGAGGCCAGGGGAAGATACCTTCACACTCTGGGGAAAAAGGGCACAAGAAGGATAACATCCATCACCCCAGACCTGTCCACTGCTCCTGGCAAAAGAGAGGAGAAGGTAGGCCTCTGACCTGGAATCCACACTCTCAGGTCCTCCAAGCTGGAGAAAGAGGACTTCAAGAAAGGCTATAGCTGGTTTATGGCTTTTGTGGGGATATTAGTTGAGAGAGGAAGCTCAGCGAGGGTGATTTATGAGCAGATTTGTTAGGTAATGGGAAAGAAAGCACTTAGAAGTAGACAAGTAAGAACAGTCTGAGAAGGGGAGGAGACACGGACACACACACACACACACACACACACACACACATTTGTTTATTTAGAAAAAATAAATAAATGGTGAAAAAAGCATCCCTTTCATTCATTTTCAGTTTAGGCACCTATAATGCCTAATTTAACTTCACTTCAATTTCAATTTATTTAGACCAAATAGTATAAAATTTTAAAATCAGCTACTTTTATCAGCTTATTGGCATTAGCCAGAATTATAATAACATGATTGCATCCCTACACTCACTGCTTGTCGGTCCATTTGCTGCCATATGGTAAAAGTTATAATGATTGTTATGCTTCTGCTTATAGAGTGAGAGTAGAAAAGAGAGAAGGATGTGTGACTGATAGATCATTCAGACATAGATGATAGTGTTTGAAAGCATTTACAAAATGATCACTTACTCACTGATAAGTCTAGGCCTCTAATCAGCAACTTACCAACAAAATGTTGCCAACCTAAAAAGCTACTACCACACCTCAGCTATAAAGTTACTTATCACCAAAACAGCTTATTAAGGAAAATGGGCATTTTTCTTGGATGCTGGCTAGCTTGTTTGAGTGTGTTTGTGTTTGCTCAGCACTATAGAGATGGCCTGTGCCTCAGCTAGGTCACTCTGAATGTTCTGTACACAGGCACTCCAACACATGAACATGAACACATCCCCCAGGTCTTATCGCTCTCCAATCAGCCAGAATACAGCAGAGCCAGTAATGCAGTAATCATTGTCAAGAGTACAGGGAAGCACAGATCGATGGCAAAATGCTTCAAAATGTGAACATAACTATGTCTGTATATTTGAGGATGAAACAAAGAGCATTTTGCTTTGTTAGTGGTGGTTTAGCATTTCAAAAACTGTCAGCGGCTGTTTGTCAAAAGTAGAAAAAAGAGAGTAGAGTACCACACTGACATTAAAGCTTCAACATATTATTAGAAACAGAGCTATTTTTTGACAACTTAGGTGGTAATTTCTTCAGGTATATTTATTGATTTATTTAGCAAAGAGAATAATGATATATATATATATATATACACACACACACACTGTGGGGAAATAATTGATTTGATCCCCTGCTGATTTTGTATGTTTGCCCACTGACAAAGAAATGATCAGTCTATAAATTTAATGGTAGGTTTATTTGAACAGTGAGAGATAGAATAACAACAACAACAACAACAAAATACAGAAAAAATGCATTTCAAAAAAGTTCTAAATTGATTTGCATTTTAATGAGTCAAATAAGTATTTCACAGAGGTCAGATGTTTCTTGTAGTTGGCCACCAGGTTTGCAAACATCTCAGGAGGGATTTTGCTCCACTCTTCTTTGCAGATCCTCTCCAAGTCATTAAGGTTTCGAGGCTGACGTTTGCCAACTCAAACCTTCAGCTCCCTCCACAGATGTTCTATGGGATTAAGGTCTGGAGTCTGGCTAGGCCACTCCAGGCCTTAATGTGCTTCTTCTTGAGCCACTCCTTTGTTGCCTTGGCCATGTGTTTTGGGTCATTGTCATGCTGGAATACCCATCCACGACCCATTTTCAATGCCCTGGCCCTGATGGTACATGGCCCTGTCCATCGTCCCTTCGATTCGGTGCAGTTGTCCTGTCCCCTTAGCAGAAAAACACCCCCAAAGCGTAATGTTTCCACCTCCATGTTTGATGGTGGGGATGGTGTTCTTGGGGTCATAGGCAGCATTCCTCCTCCTCCAAACACGGCGAGTTGAGTTGATGCCAAAGAGCTGGATTTTGGTCTCATCTGACCACAACACTTTCACCCAGTTCTCCTCTGAATCATTGGCAAACTTCAGACAGGCCTGTACATGTGCCTTCTTGACCAGAGGGACCTAGTGGGTGCTGCAGGATTTCAGTCCTTCACGGCGTAGTGTGTTACCAATTGTTTTCTTGGTGACTATGGTCCCAGCTGCCTTGAGATCATTGACAAGATCCTCCTGTGTAGTTCTGGGCTGATTCCTCACCGTTCTCATGATCATTGAAACTCCACGAGGTGAGATCTTGCATGGAGCCCCAGACCGAGGGAGACTGACAGTTATTTTGTGTTTCTTCCATTTGCGAATAATCGCACCAACTGTTGTCACCTTCTCACCAAGCTGCTTGGCGGATCAGCAGGGGATCAAATTTTTTTTTTCCCCACTGTATATATATAAATTTTAATTGCATCATTCTCTGTGCTTAATAAATAAAAAACAAATATATATACCTAAAAAAAATACCACCTAATTTGTCAAAAAATAGCTCTGGTAATAGTTTCCTGTTTAGCTGTCTTTTTCTTACAGGGAAAAGATAGATATAGATGGATGGATGGAAGGATGGATGGATGGATGGATAGATAGATAGAATATTGGGTTATTTTTGTAAAGAACACTTGTTATATATGCATAAAATAAATGTATTTTATTAAAAGAGAACAAGATGTGAAATTAATTTTTAAATTGCATCAGCAAACTAAAAAAGTAAGCTACTGTTACAATGACGTTGAGATGATCGGTTGCACAGACCTTTCCATGCACAAATAAAACTCATATCCATGGAAAAGTTGTAAGCTCACACTATTGAATAAACCATTAGACCACACTACTGGTCATGAAAATTTTAGAGTTTGCTGCATCCATGGTGGGTTTCAAGATTGTCTTGGAGTTCCTTTTTTGTCGAGGTAGCCATGGAACTGTTATATAAAATCGTGCTGATAGTTCACTGACATATTTAATTCATGAGAAAGTAAAGTGAATGCATTTTAGCACACTGAGTCTTGAGGTAGCACTATAAACCAGACCTTAGATGCACACATATAAAACCACAAAAAGTGAATCCATCTTTCACACAATAAATCACTCATGATTACAAATGATTTCCCGGCACTAACATTCACACATCTTTAAAGCTCTGCAATAATGACACAGCATTTCCTAGCTTCTCTGGAGTTTATAATTAAGTATCAGGTGTCACATCCATAATGCATTCTGGGCAACTTTATGGGTTTAGTAGAGATAACCTAACCTAACTCAAAAGTGCACTGCACCCTAAAAGGTTTCCGGAAACTCCATTAATGTCTCAAAGTCTCATTTAATTATGCTGCTATAATGGAAAATTTTAACGAAGAATTCAAGCGCCTCAAATATGCAATGATATACAAAAAAGTACCATGACAATCTTGATTTTGGACATAGCATCATAGCAAAATCATGTTTTTTTGTTTTGTTTTGTTTGTTTTTTGGAAATGTGCAATAGTAATACCATAACATTCTCTGAAGTCTGAAGTACTTTATTTTCATAATATAAAAAGTCTTGTTTTCTGACAAAATGATCAAAATCAAGTGACTTTATGGTAAAAACAAATATCTGCCAATGGGGTCAGAAAAATAACCATTGAAATAAGTTTATTTTTCTAACCTCATTTTTCTTTAAGTACACACTCACTTAATTTTGTTATATTTTTCAAAATTAACAATGGCGTTAGAAAAATAATTGTGTTTTCCCCTGAATTATGTTTCTTTTTCGGACCCCACTGGCATATATTTTTGAAGTATGAACTCAGTTTTGATTATTTTTTTCAGAAAACAAGACTTGATAGCCTAAGTCATTTTACATCTCAAGCAAATGTATCTTGATCTAAGAATGTTTAGATATTTATTCTGGAAAGCAACACAAAAATGCAGAATAAGAATATAATTTTAGCAGTGTACACCACATCTAGCATCAATATGACATAAAGAGACCATAATCCTTCTCAGAAACATTTTTGTTTTGTTTTGTTTTTTATCACTGCCTCCACATTCACACATCCACACCCACTTCCACATCCACTCACACGCTCACCTGTCATCCTCTGGTCTCGTGTGTTTCTATTAAACAGATCCAGAGCCCTGCAGGTGGAATATCTGATGTGTTCACTCAAAGATCTCTTCTGGAGAAGCAGCAGACGCATGGACCTCGACATCTTGTCCTGTTCTCGTTCGGTTCTAGATTCTCGTCCTCTTTCACCCCTCTCCTGGCTCTGTCGTTCTCTACTCAGTCCATTCTCCATGTCCGGTTCTGCGTGCAGTGCTGCAGTGTGCATTAGGGAGTTCCCACTGCAATGCTCTCACATTCAGTCCTGCGCTACTGTGTGTGTGTGTGTGTGTGTGTGTGTGCGTGTGCGACAGAGTGCTTTCCGACTCAGGCCTCAGCGCCTCCACAATGTGAATATTTCAAAAAGCCACATTTGTGTAATTTAAGTGCACTCGCTCGCTCTCTTTGTGTGTCCTTCAAGCTGCTACTTGTCTTCATGTTGTCAGTTTGAATTGGGAACATCTAAGTGGCTGAACTGATGGAGGCAAAACGTACGTCATCTGAATTCATCTTAGCGCATTCATTCATTCTGCTTGAGCGAGCATGTACTTTTACATGAGAGGAAGTCACAAACAATTGTCCTACGCTAAGATTACACACACAACTGAAAGAAGAAGGTGTAACACAACAACAAGAACCAACCCACACTTATATTTGTTTCTTAGCTTTGAAGTATTAGCTTTGAAAACTGGGGAACAATTTCCTGCATTAACGCACAATACATTCATAAATTATATTCAATGCATCACATATTTTCCAAAAAATCAGCTCATAGACGAGACACACCCACACCCATGTTTTTTCTAGGCATCTAAATCGGGACACATCAAAGAAACAGTTTTCATATTGTAATTACAAAATAATTGCAGAAAAATGCAATAATGCAGAAATATAATTGCATCTTTATAAGAAAAACAAACAAACAAAAAAACAAACAAACAGTATTTATGAGGGGGAAATACATGTTATGTCTGGTTTAGCTAAGTTCTGGGTATAATTTAGCTAATTTTAGCAAATCCACACACTTCTCTAAGCTTTAGTTCACTACCAGGCTCCAAACTGAAGTTCTTAGTTATGTAACAAATAATGCGTAAACTAACTGGATTAGGCTTGTCAAACAATAGCTCAACTGTTACACACGTGACCTTTGGACAGGGAAATAACTTATGCTGTTGTAACTGTAAACACAATAAAGATATATACATATATACACATATATTATGTTGAACACAAAAGAAGATATTTTAAATAATTTTGAAGAACCAAACAGTTGTTGGTCCCCATTGACTTCCATAGTAGGGAAAGAAATGCTATGGGGTCAATGGGGACCATCAACTGTTTGATTACCAGCATTCTTCAAAATATCTTTTTTTTTAATGTTCAATATAAGAAAGAAACTCGTACAGTTTTGGAACTACACGAGGGTGAGTAAATGATATGAAATTTTCATTTTTGGGCAAACTATCCCTTTAAGTTTTACTTTAAGTTTATAACTTCAAAAAAATAAAGAAAAGTAAATTTCTCTTTCTCTTTCTCTCTCACACTCTCACTTTTTTGGAATGCTGCTTAATTTTATCACTACCAAAAATCATTGCATGGAGGCTAAGTGTATTTCATATATAGCTCGAATTTATATGAAAAGTGAGGATTTTGTTAATTTTTCTAAAAAGGAAGGTGGGAATGTGCTCTCTGTGTGTGTCAGAGTGTGTGTGTGTGTGGGGGGGGGGGGGGGTGTGAATTGACTGAGTTTATGAGCATTCAAAGAGAGTTGATAACTGAAGATAATGGTAGCAACTGTGTGTTTAGAATACTTTGCCAAGAGGATGTAAATTTGGGATTAGTGCTTTTGCATTTCCAGTAATGCACCACTGAAGCGAGCAATGAGGGCTAATTGGCCAGCTAAGAGATTCACTACAATGAAAGCTTTAAGAATAGCACAGAAAAAACCACACACACACAAACACAGCTGCTAATTTACTTTATGACCTCTGAGGTAAAGCTAGAGGAGATAAGCTTCATTTCTTCTCCTCTTTTCCACTTGAAGATCCAGACCAAGATTCAATCACTAAAGCCTGCACATATCACCATGGTGTAAAATAAATAAAAGCACTTCTCAAAGTAGTTTAATTGCCGAAATTAAGTAAAGCAAAAGTATAATGAAAAAAAAGAAAGAAAATAAAGTTTGCTGCAAATATAAATAAAATAAAATAACAATAATGATAAAATAACTATTGATGTGTAATTTATATATATATACACACACACACACACACACACACACTTCTCACAGTTAAGAGTTACAAATGTCCAAAAATGAACATTTACTGACCTTCAGGTCAACCAAGATGTAGATGAGCTTATTTCGGTGACACTTTATAATAACTGCACGCTATGAATCATTAGGCAAGCATTAGTAAACAGTCAGTTCATCCTTTATAAAGCATTGTCCCAACATTAATAGTTATTAGTAAGCAGTTTATAAATACAGCTATAAATGCCTTGTTCTTTATTTATAAGCATATCTATTACAAAGGAGATTTAAAAGCTCAGTTATCTTCCCAACAGAAAAAATAAATAAATAAATAAATAAACAAACACAACACAGAGGGATACAGATCTCAGAAATATTTATTTCAAGATGAAAAAAAAATAAAATAAAAAAAATAAACCACAACTCTGCACTTGAATTTTTATTTTATTTACTTTTTCTATGAAATTGCAGAGGTTTATTTTTATTTATTTTTTTATCAAGTATACAGTTGTACAGTTTCATTTTTTGCATCTTGAAAAAAAATATTTCTGTGTTCTGTTTGGAAGATAAATGAGCCTTTAAATCTCCTTTGTAAATGCTCTACAAGGTATAAATAGTTCTCAGTTTAGATGAGCTCACAAAAATAGATGGCTTGCAACTACTAAATGTTTTAGTAATCATGAATTACAGCAGGAATATGTGTTAATAAAGCATTTATGAACACACTGAGCAACTGTTATCATGTGTCTAAATAATAAGATTTATAAATGTACAAGGGCAGCACAGTGGCTCGGTGGTTAGGACTGTTGTCTCACAGCAAGAAAGTCCACGGTTTGAGCCCCGGCAAGTTTGCATGTTCTCCCTGTGTCTGCGTGGGTTTACGCTGGGTGCTCCGGTTTCCTCCCACTGCCCGAAGACATGCAGGTTAGGTTAATTGAACATTTTAAATTGTCCCCGGACATGTATGAAGATAAAGACTTGTGTATATATATTGACTTGTGTATGGATTGACTGGTTCTCACCTTGAATATAGCCATAGATGCTGGAATGGCATTAAGAAGGAAATAAATAAATGTATAAATGTACATTTAAATAGTTTATTAATCATTTACTTACACTTTCTAAACGATCTTACGAACCACTGACAACTGCTAAATAACTGGTTTGTAAATAACGTAATACTTAATTTAGAAATGATAAATTGATTGTTAATAAA
Organism: Tor tambroides; assembly: GCA_021397915.2. NCBI lineage: Eukaryota > Metazoa > Chordata > Actinopteri > Cypriniformes > Cyprinidae > Tor > Tor tambroides. The sequence goes on along the minus strand of JAFVLL020037531.1, from coordinate 9,625 downwards.
GTATGAAAATACAATTATTAAACATTATAGGTATGCTCAAGAACAAAACATTTATAGCTGTATTTATAAACTACTTACTAATGCCTATTAATGTTGGAACAATGCTTTATAAAGGATGAATTGGTTATTTACTAATGCTTGACTAATGATTCATAGTGTGCAGTTATTATAAACTGTTACCCTTATTTCTTCATCAGAACAAATTTTGACAAACTTGGATGAATGTAATCTACAAGAGTCCAGTATATTAATCAATGCCTTGTGAAGTGAAAATCGTTTTAAATTGAAACTGTCGCTTGTGGCCAAAATACAAATCCATAATCCATAATAATGCTTCCTTTAGTAAAAAAGTTCATCCCCTATTGTTCTCTCACATCAAAATCCACAGACATGTTTATATAGAACAGTTTTAGCTTGTTATCTATGCATGTTCATGTTTCAGATGAGACAACTTTTCCGTAAAGAGAGAAATATTATGCATAGAGGACTCTATGTTTTAGTCGAAAACAACAGTTTAAAAATAAAAAAAAAATCTTGATGGATTTATTTCCTACAAACATGCAGCTATTCACTTGACAAGACATTAACTGATGGAAAGGAGTCATGTTTATTACTTGTGGATTATTGGATTATTGTTTGAATGCTCATTCTGACAGCACCCATTCACTGCAGAGGATTCGATGGTGATCAAGAGATGTAATGCTAAATTTCTCCAAATCTGTTCCTGACGAAGAAACAAACTCATCTACATCTTGGGTGGCTTTAGGGGTGAGTGCATTTTCAGCAAATTTTCATTTTTTGAGTTCTATTAAATTGTTCCTTTAATTCACCTGCCATTAACAGGCATTTCAAAGGTTCTATTTAGAACCCAGTTGTGAGATTTTAAAAGTATATAAGTTATTTGTATACCTGGTTTTGGTTATCAGCATAAGTCATGAAGGGAATGATCTGAATTTCTTCAGTTTTTCAAACATGCACAAACCTCACCCTGACCATATAATTTACAATATAAAAACACAATCTACTCGGAAATACCAAGATGTCTCCCCGTGTGTAATATTAGAAGTCTGGAAACACTTCGCCCTACTTTGCGTTTTGTATTCAATCACTTACACACATAAGCGCACACACGTTTTTGGAATGCATCCAAACTCTTTCATTCATCTCTCCCGAACATTCCATTCCTGGAGTGATTGTATCAATAACATGAAAAGTTAATCATGTTGTTAGTGAATGAGGAGCCTTTGTTGTCGTCTGAGAAGAACAAATGTCTCGCTCTGGCTAGGATAATCAATGTGTCTCTCTTTCTTTTGCTCTCTGTCTAACCTAAGACTCTGTTACAAAAAAAGATATTAGGGTGATTCTAATAAGATGGAAAGAGACAGATACATGATAAGCAAAAGAAAGCTGGTGGATCATCATGATATTGTGTATTGTGTACTGATCCTGATATTCTTAACAGAGGGATTACCTGGGTTCACACAGTGACCTACAAACACCAAACAATGGGAAATGAGTTCAAAAGGTAACATCTACAGAATCAACAGAATATTAAAATCCCCACGCAAACACACAGATACTGTGAAAAAAATGCCAAGTTCTGTCATGAAACTCTAGATGGCGCAGGCTGATGCGGTTTTAACGCAAACTGATGATATATTCTGCGTTAAACTAGCACAAGATGATTAGTTCCTGGTACACACGCAGACAATGAGCTTACTGCTTTACATTTAAATGGCTGGTTAGCATTCACTAGAGAATTCCACAGCGTGCTTTCAGAGTTCCTCTGAAACCCTCCACCTTCCCCAGTTTCACCTGTATAGATCTGCTACAGGTTATTATATATGCTACTTGTGCAGCAGCAGCATGTCTTAAATACTCACAGCACTGTATCGGCGTATGTATTGGCAGTAGCACGTTCCTGTACTTGTTTTGCAGCAGCAGCAGCAACAGCAGCAGCAATAATCTACAACAACAGCGATAACCAACAGCAGCAGCAATTCAGCAGCATAGCAGATATATTCTGCCACGACCAAATACATTAACATTGTCATATCCATTACACTCTTAAAAATAAAGGTGCTTAAAAGGTTCTTCACAGTGATGCCATAGAAGAACCAATTTTGGTTTCACAAAGAACCATTCAGTCAAAGGTTCCTTAAAGAAGCATTTCTTTCTTACCTTTTAATAATCTGAAGAACCTTCTTATACCACAAAGAACCTTTTGTGAAACAGAAAGGTTCTTCTGATGTTAAAGGTTATTTATGGAACCATTTAGACAAAAAGGTTCTTCTATGGCATTGTGAAGCACTTTTATTTTTAAGAGTGTACCATGCTAAAATCATCAGAGATTTGTCAAGATAGAACTGTGGTCACATCATAAGACCCTTATTGGGTCTTGTGCTGCTGAATCATGGGATAGGTCACAGATTGCTCAAGGGCCCACATATGGGGCTAAAAGTACTCTTTACAGAAATCTGAAAGGATGATTTCCTGTTCAATCTATCAACTCACAATGCACAACTGACAGTTTCCTGTCTAGCAGGCCTATATCTTACCACAGTCTGGGAACAACCCTGGACATCTGCAGTGGACATGGGAATTACTAGTGACATCAGCTAAAAAAACAAAAGGCATCAGATCATACTCAGTTGGTCAATGCTAAAAAAAAGAGTAAACACAGGAAACAGAAACACTTATAATACTGTATGTGTTTTTTCCTTAAACTTCAGGCACCATGTCAAAAGAGTTTTTGTATTAAAACTACCAGAAAACTAAAACTTTTTTGTTGTTGATGTCTGTCTATCTGTCTGTCTGTCTGAAAATAAACAATATCCCACAGTTGAACAACCAAAGTTGGTGTAATTGTACATAAATATCAATTGTGATCAGAATATGTGTTTTATTCTTTTTTATTTTTATTTATCAAGCTGTCATTTTGTCAAACTAGGCAAAAATTATGAAATATTATGAAACTATTTAAGTATTTTTTAATTGTGTGTATTAGGATACATAAAATAAAAGCTATGAAACTGGCCTTAGCAAGAAAAACAGGTCAAACATTTAATCTGATGACAGACACTTATTAACAGAATTTTCATGTGACATTTGTCACCATTCACCATTTGACATATGGAGTACACAAATTAAATAAACTTCTGTGAGTGTGAAACATGTGTGTTCCTATTCTAAAAGGCCCAGAAGACCAACCTGCCTATAGTTGAAGAAACACCCCCAACAGAATGACAGACTTCAAACAGATGCCTTCCAAACAGAAAACAGCCAAGGAATGGTAAGTGCCAATATTCTACAAATTTGAACAGCTCAGTCTACTGGTTCTCCAAGAACGAAACAAAGTGGTAAAATAGAGAAGTCTGGGAGTCATAGGATGCAACAGGATGTGGAGAAGTAAAATAAAAGCAGGCCATGTTAACACTGGAAAGAGGGTTGTGACAGACTTAAAGTGATGAAGTGGCCAAGAATATACCCTTGTTCAAACCCTAAGTCTCCTTAATAAGTCAAAGCCAATAAAACTGTGTGGGAAATAAAAGGCTAGGATTGAGGAGGGCATTAAGTTCTTAAAATCAAATAAGCATTACAGACAAGCCTAAGAACACATTATCTCTGAAATACAGACTCGCATTAATGGTATGCTACTATTGCCTCTGGACTTGGAGGAGACAAACATGAGATCAGGACAGGATATGTGCAAAGAAGAGGGTTGATTTGTGTCAGCTGGGTCATTTCATGTGAAACTTAACCTATCTGGGCATGACCGTCTCAGAAAATTGGCATGGAAATGTAATCTGTGTGGACCGCTGGCTAGATAAGGACACAGCATAGGGTTTTTTGAGGTGATTCAATGATGCAGGTTTGACTATGAAAATATTCTCTTTACATATATTTATTAAGTTGTTTACTGCTGGGTGCACATTTCTATTACACCACTACAAACTGTCAGCATCAGACAACAAGATGCAAATAAGTGAATACTAGTGTTGTTTTAGTATTATTTATTTAGTTTTGATTTACATTTTAGTATAGGTTTTAATCATTTTATGTGCTTTTTATTGTTATTATTTTTTAAAATATTTCTATTTAGCGTTATTTTGTCAGTTTTAGTTTTAGTACTTTTTTAAGTTTAAGATTTCATGTAATTTTTAGATTTTATTTTATTTCAGCTTCATTTTAATTTGCATACATTATTTTAAACATAGTTTTAGTTTCAGTTAACAATAACACTGGTAAAAAAAAAAGGAGAAATTATTCAAATGCAATTAATTAATACAGTTTATTAGATCAGCAATACGCTTCTGATGAAAACCCTGCACATGACCTTAGACAAATAGTAAGCTTGATTTATTAATGGAGTAGTTCATGAAAATAAATAAATAAATGAATACATAAATACCTGCCATTATTTACATACTGTAATTTCACGGAAAACAACAACCAGGAAAGTCCTCATAGTTTCTCATTTTGTTTTCCACAGAAATATTGGTTTATTACTTTAAAAATTATTTTTTTCACTTTTCTCAAGGAAATTACTTTTCTCAGAAAGTGACAACTTCCTCTTTCCAAGCATACTTATAGCCCCTTGAAATGATGCCGCCATAACAATATATCTTAATCACCCAGACTGAAGAACACAGATATTGAATCTATGGTGAGCACTTGATGACTAAATTGGAATTTCCCAGGGTCCCATCTGGCAGTCAAAAAGTCCCAAGATCATAGGTCCAGTAAGTGAGCTATTGATTAAACATGAATACTTACGGAACATGACGTTAACTGAAACTCTGAAGAAAGCAGTGCCATGAAAGTGTCCTTCATGTTCACTTGTGCTGTATTCTACCTCCTCCCATCAACAGAGCAGTTCAAATAAAAGGTCAAGCGGTACTATTCCAACTGGATGAATGCCGGTAATTGAGTGCTGTTGATGTTTTCCCCTTTCAATATTAATAGACAAAGCAGAAATGACTCATCACCCTTAAAAGCAAAAAGACATTCCTTTTTCCTGAATGCCTAGAGAAGAAATTAAAGGTTGTTAAATGGTCCACCAAGATTATGTAACCAGCCATTGTCTGAATATAGTTCATAAACATGTGAAGGAATTTAAAGAAACTAATAATTCTAATATGCTGATTAGAATAAATAGAGATAGATTTTGTGACAGTATAAACGTCTTTACTGTCACTTTTGATCAATTTTGTCAGTGCTGGCTTCAATCTCAGCACTGACAGTTCCTCAAGCACTCCATTAAAACTCCACACATTTCCTCCCCTCTCTTCCGAGAGCCTTTCTTACCAGACTGTACCTGGACTGACCTGGCTCTACCCAGCTGGGGCTCGACCCCAGATGCAGGTGAGGGAGAGAGATCAGAAGTGAGCAATGGATCCATTGTTCTGCACACAGAGCCTGAGCCGTGACAGGGGGAATGGGTGAGATAGGGGCAGGAATGCTCCAGGACGAACACACATCAAAGAACTACAGGCAAAAGGCCGAGAGGGAGGCGTTCTGCAGACATGATTATAGGTACCGCACTCACTGGAGATAAGAAAGAATGAGAGGTTATTGTGGCGCTTGATAGGCACAGACCTGAGATCAGTTTTGAAGTTTCACTTAATAATGGCAGGTGTTAGTGAGAATGCAGAGGCCTGGTCCCAGATCAGCATTAAAGGGGATTTCAATCAAGATAATGTGAGGGAGCGAAGGCTTTGAAAACCGCCTGCTGTGTCTTTCATTTCCTCCACTGCTTTTCTATGAGAAACTGTAAGGTTTTACATTTTCCTCACAGACTACTGTGATCACCTTCCATCTTTTAGCATAAGAAATATGTATGTGTGCCAACAGTTGTGGTACTATTAAGTTGTGGTACTTTCTGTGAAAGGACTAGATCAAATTACAAAATTTATTATAGCACATTATTGATAGTATAAAATTGTTTTCACCTTTATAAGAAAGAAACCCCAGTTCTTTAGATAATAATTGGGATTGACATTACATTAAAGATACTAAAACATACTGATCAGCTGATAAGTTTGCAACTACACTGGTGAAATAATACCCATTACACACTATAATCCACACTGTTAAAGTGCAAATTCAACATTATAGACTGTCATTTTGATCAAAATTTGATTATTGTTAACTATTGTTACAAAATCTATATATAATCTATTGTGACAAGTGGTAATTATCAGCAGCAGAGTCAACACCTGGCATTAACTTTTAACCAACAACCTAAAGATAAAAGATAAGCATGAAATATTTTTTCCTCATTGAATATCACATTTTACTATTTTAAATTTTACGTAATTTTTACTTAATTAAAATGCAAATAACAATTCACATTGAATTCAAATGTACATGCATCACTATACCAAAATGAATTTTTGTACCAGTCCATGATATTTCTAAACATTTTTATAAATACATACAGATAAAATACCATTCTTCTACATGGCCACATCTTCATGTGAACCAATGTGAGGGCCCTAGAAAGTCTGAAGATAAAATGCCTTTACAAGGTTAAAAAGCTAAATCTTCCTGCCACATCCATTTGTCTACACTAAAGCAAGGAAAAGTGAAGACCTCAGGAAGAAACTTGAGCATTTAATGTAGCCAAATGCTCCATTCTGGTGTCCCGTACCCCTTAAAATGACCCTGAATGCAAACTAACAATGTCAGGCTTTCATGGCCATAAAGCTCATGTTAGATAACAGAAACTCTCTCACTCATACACACAGAAACATATGCAAACACATTCAAAATCACTGCTGCTAGTGTGCTCCTGCCAAAACCCTGCTGTGTTTTAGCCTAGTCTGGAAAGGGATAGTACAGTAAGGAATGATGCCCAGATGGGCATCACTTTCCTTGCGCAACACAAATATTGTTTGCTCTCTGGTGTTGTGACTCAAAAGTCCATTGCCATAACAACCCAGAAATTAACCATGAATGCTCTTCATCTTGGGGCAAGGTTTGCGTGATGTAACCAGGCTGTGAACCCCACATTCCTGGCCTGATACAGAGAGGCTTTGATGTGCTTTGAAACAGGGGACCATTGTGCTGAAATCAGGCCTGCGTTTTATCATCCATCACACACCAGAATACCAAGTCGCAGAGCCGCAGGGGGTCATTACATAACGCAGTAGCCTCCACACAAATCCCGAACATCTCCAAATTCTGAGCTTTCAACTGATATCGTTAACTGAAATCTGACCGACAAAGAAAATCTTGGAAAATGCATGAACAATGCAATATCTTCTCTTTGTCTTCATTGCATACACACCTTTGCTAAGACTTGGAAAAAACCAACATAGGCTCATTGGAAATATGTGATGATGGAGGCAGACGCACATGCTGAGTCTAGCTCCTGTTGCTTTCTGGTGTTGATTCCAGGCAGACACAGAGGTCAAATCGTAATGATCTCCTATGGTTCATCAGCCTGGTGTCTGCTCAACTTGAATGCAAAATGGATGTGTCCAGAACACCTTATAGATGACATTTAATAATTTGGTGGTCAAAATATAATATAAAACTCCCTTTTCACACTCCCACAATCCAAAAAGTCATTTTAACCACAGTGCCACACTGCAAAAAAAGACTTATCTTACTCAGTATTTGTGTTTTGTTTCTAGTCAAAATATAAAAAAAATATAATTTTCATTTCATGCATTAAGTAAATATGAAAAGACAATCGGTTCACGTGTTTGAACTGAGGCAATACAGTAATCTGTAAAGACACATTGAAGAGTCACAAAAATATATTTATTGTTTGAATTTCTTTAAAAATGACACAATTTAAAAACTGAGAGTCCTGAGACCTTGTTTCATACCAGCAGTAACCTGCTCTGTCTTCTCTGTCAGTGTGTTGTCAGTTTCCTCTTTGATCTGGGATGTGTTTTTCACTGCGTGAGAACATGAGTGTAGTGTGAGTGAGTGTCGGTCATGGCAACAGTAACTATTGGTGGTTAATAAAAAATATAGAAGCCAAAAGTCTGTGAAAGAGAGTGAAAGACACATGTGCAAAAATAAAAGCCTAACTTTTCTTTAAGCGAAGTTGCTGCTGTTTTCTTCCGGTGACCTCAACCCATGCCTTGCTCTTTCAATGGCTGTAGCTCGTCACAACACCTGACACCATGTGACGTCGAGTCGGCCGACCTGTCCAGATATTTAGCATTCTAGAGATTTGTTTGGCGTCGGCAAGGTGTCGGCGACGCGTCAGTGAGCCTCTTTGATGCATTGCTGTGTAGTTCACACATAAAGATTGCGGAGCGCCGATCACCCGCTGATTTTCCCCCGATTACAGCCCGAACTGTCAGCGAGCTCGTTAACTTGCAAATCGGGCTTAAATCGTTCTTAAAATCCTGTAGTGTGAACTAGCCTTAAGGATCAGTCATGGTTTGTGTAAGCATGGATATAAATCATTTTCACACAGTAAATATTGAAAGGTTTTACACTACCAATCCAAATTATGGGTTCGATGCGATTTTTATTTTTAATGTTTAACGAATTTTAATTTAAAAGAACTGTTTGCTACTTTAAATATTTTAAAATGTGATGTATTCCTGTAATGGAAAAGCTGAAGTTTCATTCAGTTTCTCCAGTCTTCAGTGTCACATGATCCTTCAGAATCCGTTCTAATATGCTGATTTGCAGCTCAAGAAACATTTCTTATCATTATCAATGTTGAAAACAGTTGTGCTGATTACATTTTACATGGCAATCGAAAGATTTAACGTTACACTATTACATTGATGTAACTGAGAAACAACTTTCAGTTAACAATAATTAAACAACAAATGACAAAAAGGCCAACAGTACGACACACTTGATATATAGAAGTCAACATACATCAAAAGACCACATGAGTAGCAGCGAATGGCTAACAGCTATTTGTTAATAGCTAGCATGCAACGTTTGTCTTTAGCCTAAGGGTGAGACCGAAATCAGGGTAAATGCTTTGCTGTGCCCCAACAAAGCATCTCTTTCAGCCAGCAAATGGTCATGTATCCATAAGGGAACGAAGAAGTTTGTTCTAGATATATATCACTATAGTAATAACCTTCAATTTCCAGCCACATCTATAGCTCTCTGTTCTGATATCAGGCAGATCATCGTCTAAATGAATAACATATGCTAGTGTTTAAGACAGATCCAGTGCCACCAGTTGACATACTTATGCGGGAAAGTAAGGTTGCTTGCATAATTTGACTAGGATTTACAAAAGTTTTTCATTTTCTGGTCACTTTGTAGGTTATACGATTTTTCATTCTGATAAAATGGTGAGAATCCAGTATCGAAAACATCAACAATATGATATGTATAAATAGCCATATATGATATTATCACATTGGATTATTATTTTTTCTTTTTTTCATGCTGTATCACTCTGCCATTGCTTATACTGCTTAATGTGATAAAAAACAATAGGTCATGTGAACTTACCTGCTCTGTTTTTCTCAGAAAGTACAGCAGAGGTCTGAAAGAAAGAAATAAAGAAAGATTAATATCTTGAAAATGATAAGGAAATACAAGAAGATTTCTAATATATATATATATATATATATATATATATATATATACAGTGCCCTCCAAAAGTATTGGAACAGTAAAGACAAAA